>LQNK01001813.1:161066-176090 GCA_001586405.1 Phoebis sennae | reverse complement strand
TATTGGCAAATACGCCCGTATTTCTATTTGACAGGTGAAAGAGTTTATGTTCAAGGATACAATGTTTGATGATAATAATTATATTTACATTAGTAATATTTAACGATATGCGCTTAGTGGCATAAATATTATTGATAGGATCTCCGTAAATACTAGAAATTGTGAAAGCAATTTAACCGGTTTTAAAACTAAGATTTTTTATCTAACTATAATTAAAAATAATTTATCGATAACTTTTTCCATTTTAGTAAAAAGTAGTTTACAGGTTGAAAGTATCTAAAAGAAACTCAAAATTAAAAATTATAATCCAATTTTCCCATACATGAAAATAGTTGACAAATTCGCTATAAATAGTGAAATATCCATACTTTATGCGAATATATACACATTTATCTAGATAATTGCGTATCATGTCAATAAATGTCAAGTGTGATATCATACGCAATACGAGACTCATAAATAAAGCCAATTAATTGAACCCTCCGAAACTATGATTATGCGCTAGTGATGTAGCTAAAAGGTACAGACGTCAAACTCCATAAAAGCGAACTTGAATATCACATAGACACCGTTCATAGATACGAAATGTCAGGCTACGTCGGACGAAGCTTACTTGTGTAATTTTAAAAACATTGTAATTTTCTACTGTCTGGGCGTTAATTTATCTATAGTATGTATGTATTTACAAAGAAAAAGTCTGTTTTAGTATGTCTATCAGTTATCTAGTTTCCATAGTACAAGCTTAGTTTGGGACTAGATGGCGTTGTGTTAAATGTCCAGGAATATTTATTTTATTTATAAACTTGTATATTCTTGCAAATAAATCATTTCATTTCAACTATCCCTCTAAGAACACAATATCAAAGTGTCTTCTTAATAGAGACTATATTATGAAGTGTCAATCGACAAATTCTTAGTTTTACACCCGTATTCTAAGAAGTTACCTTAATTTACTTCCACTCTGGTTACGTCAAATATGACGTATGACAAATTTCAATCGTAAATTCATGATTGAATTATCATAAAATACAAAATTTTATTAATAAATAGATCGAAGTAACGGATTGAGGCGTTAAATTTTCTACTCATAAATTTTCTTAACGTGAGTGGACGTGAGTTAGTTGTGTTCCAACTCAGAATGTAAATTTTCGTTGACAGAGGTTTAGTGAAGTCGAGGAATGCTCGAGATACGTATTAGAATACGGGTGTTACTCTAGTTAGCAGTTTAAATTAAAATTATATTACTTGTTAGTCTTTAGGCTAGATTGTTATCTTTATAGGGCAATATCATTATGTTAATGGACTATAAATAAAAAAAATTTTAGACCATCAATAGAACAAGATATTTGAGTGTTACCGTATCGATAAAATATATCGATATTTTTAATCAAACTGCACGTAAATCAATCTAAGGCTTCCAAATGCGTTCCCATACATACATATCAAGGCTCCGACAGACGGACGGACAAAACAATGCGAGCCTGAGGTACGGACACACCCCTGTACTAGTGATGTACTTTATCGATAGATTATAAATTCTTTTTTTTAACGAATCAAAGTTTAAAAGAGTTAACAAAAGATTCGATACTTTTTTTCTGATATAAACTTAAATTTAATTTTTTTTATACTTTTTATTTGCTGAATCAATATTATTCATGAAACTTGGCATTCAAGTACTTCCTACTTAATGATTTTAAGGAAAGAAAGAAAATCATATTACTGATCATAATAATTTTAAAATTTGAATTTCTGTATATTAGAAAAAATCCATACTACATATTAGTATGGATTTATAAATAGTAAATTCGAATGTCAGTCTGTATGTACTTTACGCTAAACCACTGAACGGATTTGTATGAGATTCTGTACAAATATCATTTGAAACCCGAGAAAGGACACGACTTTTTATCCCTGAAATCCCACGTTAAGATAAACACAAGTGAAGCCGCGGTACCCAGCTATAATCGCATACATACAAAAACTGCTCCAGAAATCATTAGTTAGAATAAAACCGAAAAGCTACGCACTTTTTCCTACAGCTTTCAATTCAATAAAAGGTCAACTTATTCATAAAACAGTTTCCAACAAACAAATACATTAGCATTGAATAATATAACGTCTTTATAATGAGTTCACATTATAGTTTATTCAATGAATAATGCATATAAATTGGATACATAATTTAATGTAATTCGATTTGTAGCCAACATTTTTATATAACAGGTTGACACATAAGCAGAATAAATTTTATGTTCAACACGATTTTGTCATTTTCTCGTAAATAACTAAATAGGTATTTATAAAATGATAATTTATTATTTTCCTTTAGTCAAATGTGTGAGATACACGAGTTACATGAATTCTTTAATTTTCCTTAATTAAATAAGTTCTTTTTTTTAATTTAAGGCGTATTCTTTTTATACTAGGATAGGCAAACATTTGACCGCTGTTTCACCTGATGGAAAGCGAGACGCGGTCTAGGATGGTATATGCTTGCCTATTAAAAGCCTATTTACATTTGCCTTAAGCTTCTCCAAATTGTACTTATTAGGAAAGATGGAGCGTGGGAGACGGTTCCATGACAAGTATTTTTCCCTTTTAGGATTCGATACAAAGGGTAGAAAGGGGGGCCCTATTTCTATTTCTTAGCGTCTGCTGTCTGTCTGTTACTTGGCTGTATCTTAAGAACTGTAATAGCTAGAAAGCCAAAACTTTCACATATTATGTATTTCCTTTGCCGCTATAACAAAAATATACATTTAAAAAATATATGTATTGGGGGTAGGTCTGAAATTCTTTGTGTCCGACCGGCACTTTTATTCCTGAGGAGTAGGAGAGAGTCCTTAAATTCAGGTTGTTAAAATAAATTAAATCATCTAATCCAGCTCATAACTTAACACACAAATATCTAAACTTTCGTATTTATAATCTCATAAAGGTAGAATAGCTGCACCCTGCTCTTTATAATACAACTAGTCTCCACCTACAGATGTGTGTTCTATATAAAATAAAGATCTATCTAATGTTTTTTTTATGCTACAGCAGGCAAGCGGTGCATACGGTTCACCTGATGTTAAGTGACTGACCGCAGCCCATGAACATCTACAACATCAAAAAGTCGCAGATGCCTTGCCTGCTTGAAGGAAGATGACGGGATCAGGAGAAGATTAATGATAAGAAGGATGTGCGAAGAAAGGGATGAGAATAAAGGCTGGACCTCTACTCTACATACGAAACACAGTGCATTCCTACTTCACGCCGGTCATCTGCTGGGGGATGGTAATTTCACCAGTGCGAGCTTGTCCCTATTGTGCAATGCTCGGCTTCCACTCTGTATGTATTGTAAACTAAAACTAAACTAAAAGCTGCTATATATAATAATAGACTTAAAAATTTAATTAAATAATATTTTATTGAATGAAGCAATGATTTAAAAAGCGGTAATATGTATTATTAAAAATTAAGAAGGGAAAAATAAAGAGTAAAAGGAAAATTAATTAATAATACCAGTGTGTTCCGTTAATTGAATAATTACATATTTATCTTATATGTTTTACCTTTATTTATTGATTGATTTATCATATATTGATTAATGACGCCAAATTTTGTAATTAAATTTTTTGTACCTTTTCTGTACAAAATTTGGAAAATACAAAAAATAGATGCTTGAAAAGAGATTTTAAAAAATAATGGAACCTTTGCTTTGATCATGAAAGGGTTATTTTACAAATTTTACAAAAACCATTATTTAACCATTCGAGATATAACTCCAGAAAGAATTGAACAGTACCATTCATGTTTGAATAACCACTTTTTACAGTTACTAGCTGGTCCGCACGGCTTCGCTCCCGAAGCATAATGTTTTAAAGAATATATCTTACGAAACCTTATTATTTCCAAAATAAAATACGGAATACGAGTATGCTACTCGTGGATAATGTAGCTTACGAATAGTGAATGATTTTTTAAAACCGTTCCTGTAGTTTTTGAGCCTATTCAAAACAAACAAACAAAGTCTCCCCCTTTATAATATAAGTAGATATAGATGACATTTCGCATTTAATATTACTTTCTTTAATTTATCGACAACAGCACATCCCTAGCTTGCGTCGAAACAGTGCCGCCCACTTGCCCGCCTACCGAAATGTTAAGATAAAACGGGCCTTTAAAAATAATAAAATCCTAACCCAAAAACATTTAACCCTCACAAAAACACTTGATAGCTGGCGATTGTAGAGTTAAGCGAAGTTACGCGCAGTCAGATATTGGATGGGTGGCCCGAGTGAAACAAACTCAAAATGTATTTGTGGATAAGAACTGACCATAAATATATTTCAAGAAATAAGTCGGCCTTCATTGTATGAAATTATCTATTAACTCAAAATAGTACCTTATTGAAAAATGTTTATTTATATGATTTGATTTTTGACTTTGTAATTTACTCACACTTAACGATACTGTGGTACTTTACTCCAACAAAATTTAAATAACTACATTTGATCATGTTTATGTCAAAATAGTATTTATTAACGAAAAAATAAGCAAATTATTGACTGTTTATCTATGATCACCGATTGATAAAAAAAGAGGAAGGTAAATGAGGAATTGTATTTTAAGCAATCTTAAAATTATCATTAAACCGAAAAAACGTACTTACTAATAAACGGACAATACTCGATTTTAACCGACTTCCAAAAAAAGAAGGAGGTTCTCAATTCGATCGTATTTTTAAATATTCTGTTGTAAGAAATGAAAAAATCAATTCTTGAGTGTTACTCAAACTAGCATTCCTATAACATTCGATTCAACTGTTACGTACATTTTCAGAGCCAATATCAAAATATGGCGTCTACAATATCATACGACACATCTAAACCTCAAGTTAAGACAGGTTTTAAAGATAAAAGATAAAGATTCGGACCTGAGGCGGAACTGGGCTATAACGTTAGGACAAAGTACAGTTACACACAAAAGTCCCTACTAATATTATACAGATCCGTATACATTACATTTATATTTTATACCACTTCTGTTTAATTTTAACAAGATGTAAAATTTATCAACTATAATCGTTTGTAAAAGCGCCGATATTGCAATACCTGCACAAGGTTGTTTATATAATATAATAATGTAAATTATATAAAGCACGCAATAAATATTTAGACTTTGACTTTGACTTTGTAACATTTACGTTAAGAAAAAAGCTAATAACAGTTTTTGATTATATTTAAGTTGACATATATGTGCTGGCATATTCGCTGTGCGAATAAAGCCTTTAATCAAAGAAGATAAAAAAATATATATTATACAGACAAAAGTAACCGTACATTTTATTTTATTTCATTAGCAACATAAACACAAATAACAATATAATGAAACACCTTGTAAGCAGTAACTCTACAGTTAGGTACATTTTGCTTTATATATGTCAACAGAATAGCATTTTTTATAACAATTTGTTAGAACTTATTTTTAAACAACTTATATATTTTCAACATACCTATGTCTGTCCGCTTCACGCCGAAAATGCTGATCCGATACTGATCATATATCTGTTGTTAGTAATATTTCTGTATAGTTATTTTAATATTAAATGCAATTGACGTGACGACCCAGCTCTACTCAGTTTTAAATATTCATATGATTATTGGCCAGTTGTGTAGAATCACAGTATGGCTATTACAATCAACATAATAGTACACAGGCGAAAAAATAGGAATTTAAAATATTTAAACAGAGTACCTAAAAATTCCTACACATTCTTATGTTCCTATAAAAATAAACAAGTCGTTTTACTTACGGACAGTAAGTCTAAAATCGATAATAATAAATATAATAAACATGGCGTTAACATAACAATCAAAACTTGATTCCAATTGGTTGATTAAAACGGTTCGTTAATGAAAACGATTCGTATCTGTTATACGTTCCGTGGTTTATAGGAACCGGGCCTGGGCCGAGAAATACAATTTCGTGGTAATACGTATCAATTTAGATTCCTTCTTAATAATTTATTAAAAACACTTCTGTACCTCACTGTACATGCGTAGTTTTCTCCGAAACTTGAAAAACACAACGTAATAATTAAAAATAATAATGGTGTACTGCTTTTATGTTTTTTACTGGTGACGCTCCGGGCTAGGCAGATGGTCCTATAATTATAAGTTGTCGCATTTCCCTGTTTTTTTTTTTTATGTTTGTTAACGATTTTTCCGCTTTTTTTGAAACAAACGATTCATGTTACCTTGATAAATAAATAAATCATTATAATTATACTGCCCAATTGAATTACAATGTATCATAAACCGCGTTAAAAACCGTTAAATAAGATTTTTTTTCAAATAAAAATAGAAAATACTTCATAGGCTTTAGAATTCTACCTAGTACTACTCCGTAAGTAAAACGACTCGCTGTTTTATAAAGTGGTTATCAATCCCTATTTTATTATTATTTAATAGCCAGGTTTTCTTTTTATTCAAATTTACATAAACCACAAATTTGTCAGCATTATAAAGAAAAGTGGGTGTTCAAAAAACATTAACCATTAATTTTAATCTATTTTTATTGTTGTTTATGGACGACATATGTCACTTGACAGTTTACAAACACCCCTATGCCCTGTTGCTACATTTTTAGACCATTTTTAAAGAAATGTTGTCTATGCCCCTTACTTTAAAATTGTTTTTCTATCTGCACTAAAATGATTAAGACGAAAGATTGGTTTGTTTGTTTGTAGGCTCCGAAACTGCAGGATCGATTTGGATAAAATTTTGTACAGATATTCTTTGAAATCCCAGGAATAACATAGGATAGTTTTATACCGAAAACGTACGGGAAAGGGATATATATTCGGATGATACCGCGGAGTCAGCTAGTACTGCTGTAAGGAGGGAACAATTCTATGTATGTTTGTAATGTATTCACACAAAAACTAATGGATCGATAACAATTTTTTTAAAACTACAACTTCACTGATATAAATCAAATAATAAACTATAACATTACAAGCCACGCCCCGCGGCTCTACCCGCATAACTTCTGATCCCGGGGCAAATCCGGGATTAAAAGTAGCCTATATGTTATTCTGAACCCTAATACGTATACTAAGATTCATTATAATCGGTTCAGTAGTTTTTGCGTCAAAGAGTCACAAACATACATACATTCTCACAATTTTCGCATTTATTGTTATTAGGATGTTACGGGAACCCCTCGTGACAGCTAGTAATTAGAATAGCTTTGATTTTAAACCTTATTATAAAACGTTTTATTATAATTACTGCATAAAAACGTAAATTACTTAACAAATTACGCATTAAGATCTCAATCAATCGTGTTTTATTGTTGTTTAATTAATCTTTAATATTTATAGATTTTCATTGTTGCCTACTGTTTCTCTGTTTCTTTGGTCATTTTTAATTTATAAGTAGTTATTACATAATTTGAAAATTGACATCATTTAAAAGATATATTTTTACGTCATAAATAATAATATTTTCTATATAAAAACTGAGGAAATCTTTTTTTAATCTCTCTCTCTATCTTATCTTAATGATGTTTATTTTATTTTGTTTTCTTTCATTCATTCATTCATTCATGAGTCTTGGTAGATTTTTCTTAAGTGACATATGCATTACAGTTAAACAAATAAGTCTTCTAAACAGTTTAACAGATTTTAATGTAATTTTCTTAATCATAAGTTAAATCATAAATATCGTTCTCTAATTATTGACTAGCACTTTAATAAGATAATATAATATTAATAACTTGTGGAAACAACAGCTGACTAAAAGAATATAGACCATAATGTTGTCCACAGTAATATTATAAAGATAAAAATTTGTTTATTTGTTTATTTGGTTGTAATGAATGGGTCAAAACTACTGGACCGATTTTAAAAATTCTTCCACCATTCGAAAGCTACATTATCCACGAGTAACATAGGCTATATTTAGTATAATCTTGTGTTTGTTTTAACGCGAGTACTTTCCATTTTAAATAAAATACTTTTTAAAGGATTTTATAGGCTATATTGTATAGGCTATAATTGCTGTAATATTATATATAACATTATGCTATGGCAGCGAAGTCGCGCGGATCAGCTACTTTTTTATAAACGTACTAGCTTCGCACCGCGGTTACACCCGGGTAGTAGAGCGTAATGCTAGCAGATAGAATAACCTGCCTATCATAATCTTTTTTTTGGATCAATCCATTAGTTTGATAGATTAGCGCGTTATAGACAAACAACATTTTCTACTTTATATAAGTATAGTTTTTGTAAGCAAGTGTAACATTTTACCTATATCATAGACCAGCTGATATAACCTATAAAATATTGTATAATCTTGCGTTTGTTTTAACGCGAGTACTTTCCATTTTAAATAAAATCCTTTAAAAACTATAAAATATTGCCTATGTTACTCGTGGATAATGTAGCTTTCGAATGGTGAAAGAATTTGTAAAATCGGTCCAGTAGTATTTAAGCCTATTCATTTCAAACAAACATAGACATAAACATATATTTTTATTCTTTTTTTTTTATATTTACTTGACAAAAAAACAAACAAATTAAAACTTAAGGTATGAACAAAATAAAATATAATAAAAAAGAATAACAAACTGATATATTACTATAGATAGTATAATATAACTTAAAACTATAGATTTTTAAGCATGATGCGTAAAAATATAGTTCTATCTATACCTCTTACCTATATCAAAGGTACAGCTATAATAAATACGGAATAATTATAACATTTTAAAACAATACATAGCAATCGTTGAGTCATTTGCGTTGCGCGTTATGCAACAATACATGAATCCTTGAAGGAAGGCAAAGGGAAATCAGAAAAATGGAAACTGATTCGTTGGAAAATCGGCCTTGTCGCAACCGCTTAGAAAATGTACGTCGGAACACATCAATTACTGATCGATATCCTTTGTTTTTATCTGCGCTGCGTTACGTAATTGTAAGATTTTTTTTATATTGTTGGCTTTTTCCCGCAGTTTTTCGCATGTACCTGTATCTTAATAATTTTTTTTAAACCAATTTTTTTGAAGATTATATAACAAACTATTATATTCGCTTAATTAAATTAATCCTATTAATGTTATAAATGCGAAAGTTTGTGAGGATGTATGTATGTTTATTAGTCTTTCATGCAAAATCTACTGAACCGATTATAATGAAGCTTGGTATTATACATATAGTTAAGGGTTCGGAGTAACATATAGGCTACTTTTAATAATAATCATAGATAGTATGCGTTTTGTACTCATTGTTTCAAACTGAACGCTAAGAAGTACAATTAGTTTTTTTAAATAATATTAAACAACGGTAATTAAAAAAACAACATAAATATATCAAGAAATTAAGTGTTACTCAACATCAACTTCATTTCTCTAAATAAATATAGCAGGTGATTTATACAGAGAATAATTACTCAATCATTCAACCAATACATTAATTAATCCGTTATTTATTATCTATATAGAATGTCACTATAAATGTCAAACTCGATGTCACATCGTATAATGGCGGGAATATAAAATTCACAGAAAGCCAATTTACTCGCGGCACAGATTATTAAATATTCAGTTGGCAGTAAACCGTCTTGGTGACATTGTTTTGACGTTTGATGACCGTTTATACGACACGACCTTTACGATACGATTTTTCCTAACACGTAAATTAATAGTCTGTTCTATCGTATTGAAGACATCCGTTCGTATTTTATGTGGAAACTGATATAAATTGAATAAACAGATGTAAAGATGGTATTGTATACGTAATTGTGTCCATTTATGGACATTTGCGTTTATCGATGAAGTTATTAAGCGAACACGCTATTTGCTGCTAGTTCTAAAAAGTGTGCTATATTTCTTATTGATTTATTTCACGGTTGATAATCTTTATTGAGAATTTATAACCTAAGAGTAGACAAAGTAATATTATTTTATACGTGCTTTTTCTACTCCCTTTATATAGCCTACAGCCTACCTTGGTTAATGGTCTATCTAACATAGAAAAAATTGTTCCAAATTGGGCATCATTATTCCTGATATAAGCGCGTTCAAACATACGAACAGACTCAGCTTTATATTTACTAAGCAATTAAATTATGCACGCAATCATTACTAATTAGCTCGAAAGCTCGAAACATACAAAAATTATAATTAGCTCATTTAATTAAACCTATTTTACATTCCAGATTAACTATAAAATATAAATAAAAAACGATATATTAGAAAAGTGAATAAATTACAACGTTCTCTTAATTAACTGCAAAACACACTTAGTGCAATTTCTTTCACCTTTTTGTTATTTTATAGTCTGTGACGATCCCGACATAAAAATGAAGACGTCGATCGTTAAGCTGTGGCCATTGCAAAAATTTTATTACCATTATCGTAAGGAGTCGTTAGCTATAAAAGAACCCGGTTCTTCGTAATATTTTATATGGAAAAACTGTTTTTTTCACCCGTTTGAATAAGAGGCACAGTTTTACGTTTAACCGACTATCCGACACCTCTACTGAAACTAAAAATTGTAGTACTTAACGAAATTATAGGGTGACGTAATTTAAATTGTATATAATATGAATGTAGTGTGAAGTTTGATATTATAGGCCACACTTTTATGATTAGGTAAAAAGTGGTATTATCTTTTCCCTTGAAACTGTGACAATTTTACTGTGTATTTTTGAGGTATTTTAAGTTAAAAAAATTTATATTAAAAAACAACGTATTATTTTAATGTTAAAGTTACATCCAAATTCAAAAGCCATTTAAAAACAATTGGAAAATCCTACTACTATTATAAAGGCGAAAGTTTATAAGTATGGATGTATGGATGTTTGTTACTCTTTCACGCAAAAACTACTGAACCGATTATGATGAAACTTGGTACACATATAGATAAGGGTTCAGAATAACATATAGGCTACTTTTAATCCCGGAGTTGTCATTTAATCAGAAGTTACGCGGGTGAAACCGAGGGGTACAGCTAGTAGGAAATGTTTTAAAAATTTAGTTTATAATTTTTTTAATTTTCAATTGTCCAACCAGTGCTTGAAAGATAATAAGAGAAAGCTTTTTGAATGACCGAAAATAAATCACATTGGTAGCCAATTCCTAGCCCTATAAAGTCTTACTACAAGAATTTATTTACACATTGATTTAACACCTGTTTAGTAAAACATTATCTACTAATTTAAATTATCTATCAATGGTATAAGCTTGCCCTGCTTTACAGTGCCTAGCAGCGTCTATCTCTAAACTATCACTAAACAACCTTTTGTTGTAACGTTTTTTTAATGAAGTTGTTGATTGTATTTAATTTTTTTGTAGAAAGAGCGATTTATAAACCAGCCAGTATTCAAAGATAAAAAAGCTTTCTGAATGACCTAAAATTAAAAGAATACAATACAAAATTACTTACCATCTTTAGGCGGACTGGCGCACTGTGGGGCATAGGAACCTAAATGATACCCATAGGTATTCTGGTGCATTGGAGGGAAGGGATACCCCAAGGACCTGGGACTCGGAAACCCAGACGCCTCATGAGGGTTTTGCTGCCCCCCCGGACTGCCGAAATGGTGGGGGTGTTGGTACCCCCCCTTAAAACCGTACCCATGTTGCTGCAGTTCAATGAACGCGGATTTAGAAGATACATTGGTAGGTGTAGAGTTCGCTGAGTTGGAGATATCGTGGGGGGTTTGAGTACCACCGAGGTGGTGGTGGTGTTCCAGCTCTTGGGTGGTCATGGCCGGTTGGGGAGTGGATGGGCCCCCTCCGTCCGAGGACTGAGGAGGCCCGAACGGATCTGAGAAACTCAGGGTGTTGGTTTTGGTGCTTGGGGATTGAATTCGGGTAATTTTGATGCTTTTCTGCTGCTCGCTTGTTATCTTGCCGCTGGGTTAGCCTGGAAACAAATTTAACGGTTAGATTTTTATTTGAAAAACAACCTTACTGATATTACTTATTACTACAAATATATTACTAATATTATAAATGTGAAAGTAACTCAGTATATCCATCTTTTGTCTGTCGCTTCACGAAACCACTGAACCGATTTGGATGAAATTTTGTACAGATTAATTTCAAACCCGAGAAAAGACTTAGGAATTAAATAAACAAATAAAATAAATATTATAGGACATTTAACACATAGCTATATCTAGTCCCAAACTAAGCTAAGTTTGTAATATGTAAGGACTGATAAACAAATTTAAACATACTTTTATATACATACTTAGATAAATCAGCATCCAGACAGTAGAAAATAACAATGTTAATCACATCATAATTTTCTACTCGTGGGAATCGAACCTAATTTTTTTTCTATTTCTATAACCACTGCACTTTTTGAGTCGTCAATATTAAAGTGCATATATTTTTTATCGTTTTATTTTTTCTGTTTCTTAAAAAAAACATGCAACTTAAACAGGACATGCTTATTTAAGAAAACATGTTTTATAAAAGAAATAATTTAAATTTCGTTTTAAAATTAAAATTCAATCAGTACATTTTGATAAAGTAATTAAAGTTGTTAAGTACATGTTTTGTTTTACACATAATTATAGAGTATGGAACACTTCAGTCATTAAAACTTTTAATTAATTCAATATTTTAATATTAATGTTTATGTAAAAAGAAAATATGAAGAAAATGTATTATTAACCAATTTTTGTGAAACCTTAAAAATCCTCTTTTACAACAAAATTTCGTTCGGTAACGACGTGATACACAAAAAACCAAATATCAAACAAAAGTGGTTTAAAACTGTTCAAAATTAATTATGATCTTATTTTATTTAGCTTTAATTTTAATTTTACAAATGTCTAGCATGTAGTGCTTATTCTTAAATTATTTATACATTAACTGTGAACATTAAATGTATTAACTGTGAATAAGCCAATAAAATAAACAAATAAATGGTAAACTTCGTTTAGTAACGATGTGTTTTAGACACAAACAACCAAACATCCACTTTCATTTATAATAGAATATTAGAATAGTATATTTTCAGTATAAATATATTCGTCAGAACTCATAGCTAGTTACAATATAATGAATGATCAGACCTAACTCGCGTTTTACTAATTGCCTTGTGTTGAAACGTTGTATAACTGATCTAAGCAATAAATTATGGACGTTTCTTAAGGCTTTGACTGATTGTTATTGCTTTTTAATACGATACCACTATGCTAGGAACTAGAAACTTTATCATGTCAAAAGGATTTGCTTAAAAATTTTAGCTGATTATTTTAGTTGTCAATTTTTATAGATGCATTAAAGTTAACTGTCAGACAAATTTCAAACGACTATGATGAACGCATAACGCTATCGAATAGATAAAACGTGAAAGTGAATCAGAAACTGGGCTTAAAAACTGCATAAAATATCTTGTAAATTAAAAAATGGAGGTTCAAATAGTAACCTCACAAGAATATACGTAGTTTTTGTGCCCTCTCTCCACTCCACTCTCAATTTAGGCTGATTGTTACCATATAGTAAACGTAAAAATGTCATTTTGGCATTTAACACTACAGAATATATTAATAATTGATTACGAACTGCAAAATTTTAAGTTGAGAAATCCATATTTAAAATTCGAATCTCGCCTTGATTTAAGATGACATTTAGACAACACTTTTAAATAAAGAATTCAATGTTTAAAAAGGAACCTCATCAAATGTCAATTCCATTTTCAATGCTACAAACTTTTAAATATAGATAACGTTTTGAATACGAACTCCTTGATTTTAAATTACATTTCTACTACAATACAATTTATTTTCTCTATGGTTCAATTCAAACGGATTTTCGAACATTCACACACCACTCAAGCGAAACGGTTAAGAAATTATAGAAATACACCGCCCACAGGGGTCAGAAAGTTTGAGCTTTCTGGAAAACAATTTAGACGCCACGGTCAATTGATGCATCGGCTGAACCGGTCTTTGTCTTTTGATAAATTAAAAAAAAGAGTTGTCTATGATTGAGAAACTCAAGTTTAATTCTGGAATTGATATTGAATTGTCAGTTCCAATGTACGAAGTATGGTTAACAGAAGTAAAAGAGATTTATTATTAGTATTTTCTTGTGTTTGTTTACCGCGTTTAAAATCCTTTAAAAAGTTAAAATTTAATATAGATTTATGCGAAAAAAATTAATAAATGTGTATATCAAGACACTAACCTTTTATAACGTAACTTCAACTAAGTCTAATAGATTTTTTGTAACCTAGCCAGTAAGCCGTGAGTGAAAATAAATATAAATTGGTACCTACGTTTATGTACTTGCGTGTACCTTTATATACTGTAACATTAAATCAGAGATGCTTATAGTAATGATATAATAACATGTCTAACTAGTAATTAGTCAGCAATTAATACAACTGCCTGAAACTTCATATTGTTAAATTTTGTCTTTTATCAACAACTATAACTTAAATAAAGCAATCATCTCGTTATAATGTATTAAAACTAATTGGTTTAAACCGAATGCGTTCAAAGTCACATTTCTCACAATACGAGAAGATTTAACTTCAAAATAGACCCGACGAAATGGGAGAAAAAACCCTTATGGGGTTACCAGGCTTCAATATAAATTCGGATCTAGTCTTCAGGAAAGATTGTGATCAGTCACCTAAAAACCGTAAACAAGCTAGTCTATATACGATACGATTGATATATTGATCAAGAACGAAATAATATATTGAATAACACAGTATAAGTGTGTAGTTACAAATATTCTAGTATTATATGCAAACCGAACTAGGTCCGTGCCTGCGCTCTGTTCAAACATAGTCCATATTTTAGTTACTCTGTAAATATAACGGTATGGATTTATACACTGTGCGCTTTAAAATGCACTCATGTACCATGGATGCTGGTACCCAGCGAACTTCGCTCAATTTGTGACGCAATGCTTGCCTGTCATATATCTTGACCATAGAATATAGTTTATCGAAATACCCAAATGATGAATGCTAGTAGTCTCAATTTTGTATAGTAT
>LQNK01001813.1:134372-160707 GCA_001586405.1 Phoebis sennae | reverse complement strand
ATGGATTTATACACTGTGCGCTTTAAAATGCACTCATGTACCATGGATGCTGGTACCCAGCGAACTTCGCTCAATTTGTGACGCAATGCTTGCCTGTCA
Organism: Phoebis sennae; assembly: GCA_001586405.1. NCBI lineage: Eukaryota > Metazoa > Arthropoda > Insecta > Lepidoptera > Pieridae > Phoebis > Phoebis sennae. The sequence goes on along the minus strand of LQNK01001813.1, from coordinate 160,608 downwards.
TATATCTTGACCATAGAATAAAGTTTATCGAAATACCCAAATGATGAATGCTAGTAGTCTCAATTATGTATAGTATGTCATTTTATTTAAGTATATGTAAGAGTATCATAATGCCTTTGCTACTCTTCACTATCCACTATCTCTTCACTAACAAAGGTTACCGGGAAGAGATTGCTCTAAAGCCATAAGGTTTTTGTGTAAAGTACATTATATGACTTTAACTATAACTGAAATTCACTTTTATGTCTTTATACAATAAAGAGTTTTCATTTCATATAAATTGCATATTTTTACTTTTCCCTTAATTAGAATTATAATGACAGCATAGCATTTATGACCTATTTAAATTATTTCTATTATGAACATAATAGAATTTGATTGGACATTTGGATTTAAAAAGTTTCCGTATTTATTGAAAAAAATAGGAAATAGGAATCTCCTCTTTATAGAGATCATGGTGGCCCTGTTTTGGGCGAGTTTTAATTGCACCTCCTATCCTTGTCTATCACATACAAATCATATTTCTCTCTCTATCGTTTGTTCTCGCCGGCGCTAAGATCGAAGTTTTTTTGTCTGTCTGTTGATTACTCGTGTAATAACAATGTTTAGGTCTAACTAATTGGTGTAAATTTTTATTGAAAATTATTATCTCTGTCGTTGGTTTTGTGAATCAATTTGTTTTTGTAATTTGGTGTCTGTGTAAATAATCATTTATAATTGACTGTTAACTTTATTCCATAATTGGTTGGTGTGGATAAGATTATTACTAATTTAGCATAAAAAAAATAAATAAATAAATAGAAAACTAATAAAAATACTTAACAGATAAAATAGTCATGAAAATTCAGTGTGAAAGCATGAGTCTTTTTAAGTCACAAATAGGACAGTAGATTTTTAAATATTTAAAGTTATTTATGGTATAAACTCTTTCATAAAATATAATGGCGATCTGTATAAAACATGAATTAAATTATACTTTGTTAAGAAGCCGATATTCACAGATTAAAATACAGTAAAAACTTTTTAAGTAAGACGTTCCAATTTCAAAAAGGACTCCATTAAAACCCAGAAACAACGTAGACACGCGCCATAATTCAAAAAAGGAACGTTCTAAACCACAGCTAAAGCGAATTCTTAATAAAAAGAATTCTTAGATTCGCGTGCTTGTCGATGGTCATGCAAAGATAACCAAATGGCACAAGGTGACGCATCATACGATGTGGGCTTTATTCTTTGAAACATTGTCTTTGGTTACCATAGACTAGAGTGAATATGGAACGTATGACTTTAACACAAAAACATAAATACTAAACAATGACGAATAATTAGGTATAAAAACCTAATAAATACGGAATCCTTATTTGTAAAAGATTGTAAGAAAGAAAACGATATGTAGTATACTTAGAATTAGAACGAATCTAAATGAAATGTTAATCTAGAAAACTTTGTTTGTTTGGTTGTGATGAATAGGCTAAAAAACTACTGGACCAATTTTAGAATTCTTTCACCATTCGAAAGCTACATTATACAAGAGTGACATAGGTTATATTTTATAGGTTATATAAAAAACATTATGCTACGGGAGCGAAGCCGCGCGGAACAGCTAGTGTTATATGAAATTAAATAGAAAAAGGTATTACAGTTCTTATTAATAAAAAACAGTAGCTTCAAAATTGATATCTTTGTAAATTGTCTCAGGAACTACTTATATCACAGTGTTAAAATCATATCAGTAATTGCACGATTTTTTTTACGCATGCTTAGATCTTGAAAAGTACCAAACAGATTTTACCGCGGTTTTTATTAATAGATAAAGTCATTCAAGAGAAAGGTTTATATGAATAAATGCTAAGCACTTATGAGTAGATGTGTCAATTTTAAACATAAGTAGCTAGGCATAGTATAATCTTGTGTTTGTTTTAACGCGAGTACTTTCCATTTTAAATAAAATACTTTTTAAAGGATTTTAAACGCGGTTTATTATACATTATTTAACCCGACGTTTCGTGCACTTTACAGCGCTGTCACGGTAGACTGTAAATAATAATGTAAAATAATGTGTAATAAACCGCGTTTAAAATCCTTTAAAAAGTAGCTAGGTACCAGGGCCCCATAGCACAAAGAAGTCTAAATTCTGCTGCTAAACGATCCGTATCGTTGAATATTTGTTGCCCATTACACATATCCCCTATATGTGTACTTCTTCCCAGGCCTTTGGTGACGCTTCATTGGTTTCGATTTAACGATTTACGAGCTTTATTGAAGTTTAACGTTTATTTATTGGTTTGTGCAAGTGGACAAATTGAAATACAGGTTTGTTAGCATGAATTTGAGAATGACATTTTGTACAGTCAGAAGTATGTCTATGGATAGATTAGCAAAAATATCTGCTGCAATAATAAACTCACATGCTGCATAAATATCTGACATCAATTTCAGCCCTGTGATCATTCTGTGGCGGAGGATCCACTGAGCGGCTGCCCTATTTTTCACTCACACACATAAAATATTTTCTTTCTTTCTTTCAATTAGGCCACAATACTGAGTAGATTTGATTTAATACGGAAAAAGTTAATAACAAACTCATCAACGTTTTGTCAGAACAAAAAAGAAGTTTTATCTATTTGTAAATAGTGTCAAACGTAACGTCAAACATAATAATTCAAACACTATGAATAGGATAGGTATTATATTGTGATAAAACATTTATATAGAATAGAATAGAATTGAAAATATTTGTATTCATGTAAACTTTTTACAAAGTACTTATGAATAGTCATTTTTAAGTTACTACCGGTTCGAAAAATCGCTTCTATCGAGAATATACCGGCAAGAAACTCGATAGTTACTCTTTTTATAAATTTATTTTGTCATATAGGACGTTATGCGGCGTACGTGAGATTTTATTGGACTCATCCTTGCGGCATATATTTTTGCTAACCTGTCAATAGTCTCATTTAAATGCAGCTGACTGTACACAGATAGAATGTCACACAAGTGAAATCCGATGCGTTTCGTGCGATACGTATATGTCGCCACCTATTTGAAAAACTGTTTTACCTTCACTACATAGTATAAAACAAAGTCGCTTTCTGTATCCCTATGTCCCTTTGTATGCTTAAATCTTTAAAACTATGCAACGGATTTTGATGTGGTTTTTTATTAAAGATAGAATGGTTTATACGTATGATAACATCCATTAAATAGTGGAGAAATACTTTTATTTTTGAGGTTTCTAAAATGTCTTTAATTATCTTTTTTTTCCGCTTACATTGCAAACGCAACTAAACCCTACGAGATTTATCAAAATAATGTACAGAATTTTTATATACAACGTTCACAGTTTTTCTGTAGTGTATTTAGTATCAGCATTGCACACGTGCGAAGTCGGGTTGCTAGTTTATGTATATATCGATAGTTCATTGTTTAATGCAATTGGTGATAGCTTTTTGTAAATTTAAGGCTAGATATACAAACTAACTGTTTAAATTACAAAGCACTTTCAACTGAATATAATAACAAGATTGAAATAGGTAGATAATTATGCAGTGGCATTTAAGTTCATTAGAAGTCCTAGGGTACTTCAGCATTCTTCTATTGCTTATTAAACGCTAGGCTTTCAATGGAATATTTAAATTGAAATTTCTAGTTAATGTTCTGTAGTTTCTCTTTTTGAAAGATATGGAGACTTATACGTTTTTACATCTGAACGGAGTAATACACTAATATAATAATGGAGGAAACCTTTTTTTTTCGTTGTAATGAATAGGATCTAAAACTACTGGAGCGATTTTAAAAATTCTTTCGAAAGCTACATTATCCACGAGTAACATATCGGTATCATTAATAATTATTTAATAAATTCAAAGTCATACGTTGTTTCGCAGTTGCTTTACATATAGAGATTGCTAGAGATTGCTAAGGTTATTGGCATAAGAAAGGTTTTTTAAACATATAACAAAAATTTATATGCGATATCACTTAAAAATATACCCTATATATTTTATACATTATTTTAAGCCAATTCATATTTCAACTATAAATGGACCATTTTCTTGTCAAAATCGCAAAAAAATTACGTCATAAAAATATGATCGCATGTTTCATAATCCCGCATTAATTAACAAAGATAATAAAAATACAAATTAATATTTTTTTCTAAGCGTTCGCGTGCTTCGTTTTACGATCGAAAATATAGGATTTGATACGGTCTTACTAATCTGTGGGAGTACCGTTAGGCGGGATGTTTGATCTTTCATAAAAATATAATTTGATTACACATATTCATTAGTAAGTTCGGTTTTTGAACGACTATTCGATATTCGAATTGGGAAGGCATTTGACATGTGCATTGAAAAAACAATCGATGTATCGATGCTTTACAACTATGGATTTTTACTAATATCGACGGGTTAAGTTCGTTTTTTAAGACAAAGTATCTTTTACTTTGTCTTAAAAAACGAACGAGATTAGATTTTTTACATAGCGGTATATTGCCTATAGCTTTCCTAAAGTAATGGATGTATCACAAAAAGTTTTTTTCAAATAGGACCTTTATGTCCTGATTGTGTGTTTGAACAAACAAACAAAGTCTCCACTTCATATTATTTAAAATAATACGTATTTTATACAATAATTTCACTTTCGTCACAATAATTTTGCACACATTTAAAATCGAACTGATTTCTATCCAACAATTTCTTCATCAAACATATAATTTCAACGCTTTAATTATTATCTATAGCTAATATTAGTAAACACTAGCGTCGCATGTCACTGCCGCCATTTTGAATTTCTATGATTGACAGTTCTATTGTAATGGCGACTCAGTGGCGCGAATAAGTCAAAACAATGTCTATTACAAAGTTTAATTTCTTGTTTTTTTTCGTTCTATAATGACTACAAGAATGATTTGTAAAGGAAATAATAACAATAGATGTAGGTACTGAGGTAAATCGCTGGCTTGTGTCATTTTTATTTCGTTTTTTTAAACCGTTGATAATTTTGAAGAACAAGATTTTACATCATAAAAAAGTGGTAAGGACTGACTCAATTTATGATAAAACATAAATATTTTTCATTTTTATTAATTTATTGTGTAGAATTGCTTAAAATAAATACAAAAACAAGATACAAAATTGCATAAATTGAATTTACTTACGCCCTGTTCCTATAAAATAAAACGAGTCGTTTTACTTACGGACAGTACAAAATCCTACTAGGCGTAAGTCTAAAGTAACGTCTCTATAATAAACGTGGCGTTAACATAATTTGGTTCCAATTGGTAGATTTTAACCGCTCGTTGATGAAAACGATTCGTATCTGTTATACTATGACGTTTCGTCGTTTATACAAACCGGGCCGAAGTAAGTATTAATAATTGATAACAATTTTTAGGTTACAAATGATAAGAACGAACAAACAGCAAAAGTTACATCACTTATTAAATAAGTACGTATCAAATATTAAAAAAATGCTTTGTTAAATTATTTATTTCTCAATATAAACGCATTACGCGGCATACAATACACAATAACGATAAAAATTAACATTATATTCGCATATTAATACGAACTAATTACATAGATTATAAATTACAATTACAATGTATAAGTCATCGATGGTATACAGGTGCATCATGAAAAACATTGGTATTTTGATAATCGATAAATTACGATATTTCGGTGCTAAAAAACGATATTAAAAGGTAATTTTTGATTATACGATTATAAACTTTACGAGCGGCGTTTCAACGACAAAGTGCATTTACGTAAATTTTTATTTAGTTTAAGCCATTTCAAGTTTTGATTGTTAAAAATTGTGAATAGCTGTATTAAATATCAGGAAGTAAAAGATGTGTTCACTTCCTGGCAACATTGTAAAAAACTGTACGAATAATCGAATGAAAAAAAATAATATGATACTTTAATATGGGCATGTCCTTTGTATTTTTTTACTTTGTTATCTAGGTATGCCCCGCTGTTTTACCCGTAACGTTGTGTTATGTTAGATAACCTTTCTATCATAAACAAAAATAATTTTCTACATGCATCTGGTTGTTACGAAAATTAGCGCGTTTAAACAAACTTTTCTGATTTATAATACTAGCCGCACTTCGGGGTTTCACCCGCGTAACATCTGATCCCGGGATGAACTCCGGGACTAAAAGAAGACTATGTTAATGTGAACCCTTACCTATTTGTATACCAAGTTTCATCGTAATCGGTTCAGTAGTTTTTGCGTGAAAGAGTACATCCTTACAAACTTTCGCATTTATTATAAGTAGGATGTATAGAATCTATAGATTGTTTGATGATTCGGAATATAAAAAAAAAAACAGTTTTATTGAAGTTTTGACAAGATTATGATACTAACAATTTACAAAGGTTTATAGATACATTTTCAATCCCAATTTCACACGAAATCAAATGAAAAAAAACACTAAACTTTATCGTCCAAAATTCTTCCCAATACGCAATAATTATCCTTTAATCAGACATCGGACATCTGACCAATTTGAAATTAATATATTTTAAATTTTTTCAGTGACATTCAGACGATAAAAAAGTTAATGATTACACCAACACTTTTTGCCAGTCCGCAATAATGATTACTATCTCACGCAACGAAAATCTTAGAAATTAAACAGTTATTAATATACCGGTATGAAAGTGAATAACGGTTTTTAGTTCTATAATATTTTTGGCGCCAATTCAATAAAAAGAAATGTCATAATGACATTTGCCATAGCTCTTGGTTTCAGCCAAGTCAAACTACACTTCTATAGAAAAGAATAGTTTTACTCTAGATAGTAAAATTATTCTTCTTTTTTATTAGAGAGAAGTGTAGATTGACTTGGCCTTGGGAGATATAGCGGGAAACAACTTTGTTTTATACTAGGTATATAGTTTTTGTCAAAAATCTTACAACAACCTTTAATATAATAGAGACATGTTTTGCTCGAGACAATAAAATTATAATACTTCAATTTAAAATCAAATAAAAAACCTAACCCTGTCTTCAAAATCTCTTATAATACAAAAAAAAACTATTGACATTTAAAATCCGCACCGACCTCACTCAAAAGACTTTGGTCGCGTGCCGTCGCAAATTTAAATCCACAAATAGGTATATTATTTATTTTCCTTCCCAGTATCTTTTATTATGACAGACCATAGACTAAAGTGCACACATGACGCAACATGCAACTCTGACGTTACTAATTTATGTCACAGATTATAATCGTTCGGAAATTATCATGACATTTATGCAAGTCGCAAAAAATTGCTTTCATTTCTTGACATAATTATAATCGATTTGTGGGTCAACAAAGAAAGCTCATGTTGATTCGCAAATTATACTAATATTTATAAATTTTACGGCATTAATTAAGACGGTGCTAAATATAATTGATTTTACGATTCGTTAGAATGCGTTTTGATACGGAATAAAAGTTATTAATTTGTATGCATGGAGACGGTGTTAATAACCTCGAGAAATAAAAAAGTTTGTAAATTGAGGATTCAAAAATAAATATCTACTATATTCTTTGTAGGTCAATATGCACTATCGAGAAAAAAATAACGACTCTAAAAGGCTTTTTTGCTAATTGTTTATAGGTTGAAGTATTTTATTTTTTAGAAAAGCGGCCTTCATTTATTCACCGACGAAAGGCTAGTTTAAGAATCTCACGTTTTGACATTTACTTCCCGCCATCCGTCATATGTCAATCCCGTCCGCCATTTTGTCATTAACCTAACATGGCAACTAGATCGTAGTAGGTATTCATTCATCATACGACCGATTAAAACGCATGTACAATAAAATTTAATGTAATTGCGGCGGGTGCGTAATTATTTCACGCGTTTTTTACGATCAATGAAAAACACGACACGCTATTTCGAACTATAAAATCGACAGAGAATCCTGTATCTGTCCAAAAATTGTAAACTATTATGTCTTATCTCATTGCAATTAAGTCCTAATAAATGTAGAAATGTTGTCTATGGCTTTTGTCGAAAACATAAACTGTTTTTGAATGTGGAATGAGGTTTAAATGAAGAACGCAAAGCACCAAACAATACCATGTAGGTAGAACGTTAAATTAAAAAGAATAAAAAACCGCAAAGTAGCGGCTGGCAAATGACAGATGTCGAATTATAAAAAATGTTATCAGCCTACATACTGTTATTTTTCACAGTATTTCAAGTATCAATATCAGTTAAAATTCCGAGCATTTGCCGTATTTTTTCCATAAAATATGTTGCGAGTTTATTTTGGTGACATTATGTTCTCATTGCAAAAGTACTAAGGTATGTACAATATACATTAATTCCAGTTAAAATTTAGAAAAAGACTGTATTTGTGAAGGTTTTAAAATAAATGTGTCTTTGACATTTATTGTGTCTTGGGGCTAACAAAGCACCTGCGACACTTACTGTGTATGTGATCACTTAATTTAAATTCATTATTTCCTACCTATTTTCTGTCCTATACCTTTCCTTCAGGCGCGGATCTAACATGATCTGACAACTGTTAGTATGGGTCCATACTCTTACACTTGTGACGTGATAAATTTGATTTTTGTATTTTTAATATTTGGACGCACTATCAGTTTGTAAGGGAGATCTTCTTTAAGAAGTCTAGTACCTTTATGTTTTATTGTTTAAAGATCTAAATTACTTATTGGGTTATGACTTTATGAGCAATCCTTTTGGGACCTAGATCCTGCCTCCATGTGGTTCTGCCTTTGTGATCCTGCTTTTCTTTTATGCCGCCAATTCTTTCTCGTAATATAAAGGAATATAAGACTTAAGCCAAAACGATGGATGATGGTAATCGTTTAACATCAAACAGACCAATTTCTAGTGTTACAGGTGACCATAGGTGACAATGATGATCAACATCGATTGTGATCTACGTACTCTTTCGCTTGTAGGTACTATAAATACTGAGGTACTACGATATTACTATTCAAATGTTGCGATACAGGACGGGTAGACCAATAAAAATAGGCTTTGCCACAAACGGAGGATTTCAAATTGTATCGAATTCAGAAATATTTTAGTGTGATGTAATCCTTATTAAGTAGGCAAGTATAATTATATTTTATATGTATAGGAAATTGAAAGTTATGATCAAGTCTAATCTATAGAGCGTGAAAGTCGAGATATTATTAGATTATAAGTTCTCAGTGCTTGTTGCGATTAAGAGCTATAACTGTACAGTTGCAAAAGCAAGAGTTAAGAGGTACTTAAAGTATTTAAAGGACTAACAAGTATTAACTTTTTAAGCATTGCTTAATTCAAAGACCTGAATAGTTGATTTAAAAATAAATTAACCCCAGTAACTTCTTTTTCATTTGTATCTGATGTAAATATTGATTTTGGCGGTAAAAAGTAATGATCATATCTGTACTATGCCATAATGGGACTTTGCTAGTCTCCACCGGGGATCGAACCTAGGATCTCTCGGCTGTTTTGCTGACACTGCACCAACGAGGTGGCCTTATTTTAAAAGACCAAAAAAAATCTTCTTTATTATATGCAGTGAAAAGGGACATATCTCTTACATCCTTATAACAAGAATCGCTGACGGTTTTTGAAGATTTGACATGCTTCGAGCTATACTTTATTTTATTTTTGCTCAAAAACATCAGCGTTACTTTGAGATATAAAAATTATGGACTTACTTTAAATTCTTCACAACTTTTATATGACAAAAGAACAAAAGCATATCTTATTAGGGAATAACGGAAGGGTCGTGTGTATTTTACAGAGCTCAAAAAGGTGGAAAAAGTGTTGATGACAGAAAAAACGATGCAGATAAAAAGAAATTAGGACAGGCGTTGGTAGACAATACGGTGTTCTAAATGATCTATATGATTTTTTAAATGCTAATATTTTATGCCGATCTATCTTGGAATTAGCATTATACGTTTGAAAAGCTTTCCTTAGCCTGGAGACAAATACCGAAATTTAATAACTAGATTGTGGAGGCAATGATCGACTCAGTGAAATGTTCGACTCACAAAATTTCACAAAACATAGCTCTAGTATAATTAGAATAGAGTCATCCTATGCTTCCTCCCCTATTTAGATATTTCATCAGGGATAATGTAGGATTATAATGTGTAATGGTATTAAAAAAATTCAAATAGGTCCAGTAGGTTCGCAGCGTATTAAATTCAAACAATAGATAAAAATTTATTTCATTTCTTAGGATAGAGCGTTTTCTGTTAATTTACCATCTAGCTTTCTTTGCACCTCTACTTCGAAGTTTCTATTGTTATCTTACAACATTTTTTTTATTCTATTATATATTTATAAATTCGTTTCTCGAAGGATAATCAACATTACCAGATCTTATATATCCATATCTCTCTAATGCAGAAAGAAAAGCATTATGCTAAACATCTCTCAAAACGCAACTTAAGCAACGATTCAGAATTTGGCCATTAAAATTGTAATTGTTATTTTCGACTAAATATCATATTCAAGGGGTAAGGAAGGGTAACAGTAAACGAAGCCATAAATAAATAATTATTATCGATTCATGTGAATGCCTTTTACGAAAACCGGTACTTTACTGTAATTGCTATAATAAAATCTGTTTATATTAGATTTGAGTTCGATTAATCTTTTAATTTGCTTAATAAATTATTTATATTTGTTTATTTTTCAAACGTTTTAGTAAGGAAATTAATAAACTTTGAATTATACCTAAACCACCTATATTTTTTTGAGCATTTTAGAAGTTGATATTAAAATAAAAATACATTGAAACGTGTATTCATAATTTCCTTAGAAAAAAATTGTAATACGCATATCATTTTCTTCTTTGTAAGGTCTCTTATGAAGAACGTTAAAAATTTAAGTCCGTTCTGTTGAAATTTTTTTCTTACCATATTAAGTTGTTTGTCTTGTCAAAAACGTAAATTATAAAAAAACAGTGCCTACATTCTACATTCGACGCCATATTACGTTGTATTTTTTCAGAGCGTGGCTAATTTTAGAACTCTTTTATTGGACAGCAATCAAGCAAGCTACTTTTTAGATTATTACAATGACTCGCGCGAAAGATTATTATTATTTTAATTATCTGTTTTACAGACCAAAGGCTTATGACACTATGTAGTTTAGAACAAATACTACTATGATGCTATAATAATACGTATAGCTCCTATAAAAATAAGTTACATCACAATTGCAAGTAAGTAATGATCTGAGTAATTTATACGTTGATCCGGCGAACCTTAGTGACTAATCAACAACTAGCAAATGCCATATTATGTTAAATAAAACAATTACAAATGAAAAAAAGTAAAAGGGTCCTAAGACTGATCCCTGTACTACTCAAAGAGGAACCCCAAGATTCAGAGGTAATTTGTTTTTCAGAGTAATTAAATAATAGGCCCAAATTAATTAGTGAAATATTTTTTCACATTAGTACATTTGCATAGGCAAGAAAGAAAGGAGGTTCCATGCTTGAACCTTGTGCGACTCCAATAAGTCAAAAGTCACTCTATTCTTTTGAGCTAAGAAAAAAGTGGTCAGCCTTTTATAAGACAGATTCCACGCTATATTAAGATGAACTTAGGATTAAGAGACTTTAATATTGCATTTGATATTTATTTTTATTTATTAGAAAAGGTACATCAAATGATTTGCTAGTGTGCGTTTGTACTGGTAAAAAAGTGCGTACTTGTAAATTTTTCTCTACAAGTCACCTAAACATATTCTAAACTCTGGCACTCATAAATATTAGGAATGATATTTGTATATTTATTACCAGTATTACACTTATTGCGTTATAAAAATAATTGAAAAATTTTTGTCTGACTTATGGGTAATGTTTAATACACTCTTACTTTTCAATTTTATATTTAAAGGAATCTAACTCGTTTTGTACTCTATCATACTTTACTCATACATTCATATTATTATTTATTGTGTCAATAAATTCTATACCTAGTAATATAGAATTAATTGACACAATAAATAATAATATAATATTGTGTTAGGGTAACTTACTTATAAGAACTTAAAAATGCCGTCAATCTATATCAAATATAGTTTTTAATAATTTTATATGAATCGATGCACGTTTTTTCATATCATAAAATTATCGTCTACTGTTTAAGCTATATGAGTTTAGAATTTAATATCCGTAATTTCTACAATTATTTTACAAATTTATCTATGCAAGAATTTTTACAAGACTCCAGCATTTGATACTTCCAATAAAATGGTATTTCATAATGACATGACGTTGAAAATTACGCAAAACTTTACTTACGGTTGAAAAGGAAATCAACGTCGCCGTCACAGCATCACTTCACAACACAGATTGTCACACTGAATGTTACAGATAATCTAGCACTTAACACTGACGAGAAATAAGCCGGAAATTTAGGAATGGACAACGAAATCACAGTTAGAAGAAATTTTAGAGGAGTAGTACGCGGACAGGCTAAAATAGTGGATGACTACAGACCAATTATTCATCCACAGATTAAAATTCCCCAATTAAAATACACGTGGCAACATATTCCAATTTCAAAAACCGACCAGAGTCACTCGGAACTTTTTTCACGTCACTGATGTCATTTTCATTCGCTTTCGTAAAATCGCGTACGCAGTTTATTCTATAGTCATTTCTATCACAATCACCGTACACTAAACACGATAACAGTCATCAGTTCGAAAAAATCGGAATCGTCACTGACGGATGGGTAAAAAAAAACAGAACCGCACACAAGCACAAAATTCTGTCCAATTAAAGATAATGTTTGTGGAAATTTTAATAGCGTTCCCCTCCGAAGAAATCCGACACAACCAACTCCCGTTGAATTTAAAGACTTAATGATCGGTTGGAGGAAATTGTCCGAGAAACGAACGGCCCAATGTCGTGCTGTCTCACTCTAATTAGTTCCTATCCCGTCCGTTTGTATGAGTGTAATGGCGCTAGTGTGTTTGGTGAGGCGGGGTTTATTTGAAGGTGTAACGTATAAGAGGTGGTGCTATTTCGCGATTGGTGTTTGTAAATGGTGCGATTTTTTTCGTTCGTACGTGCAGTGCGCGCGGGTTGGTAACACGGCATCGATCGTTGGCGCCTAGGTTGCCATTAATTTTTTTTATGGGTATTTTTTGGCGGCTCCGGGTTTTAGTAACCTGTTATAGGACCACGCCCAGCGGGACGTAGAATCGCTAAGAACATCGACTATCAATACAGACTCCGAACGTAGTTTCGACTTTTTTTCGTTGAGTTGTGTTTTTTTTTCTCGCGTGACGGTATCTTTGATTTCGTGTGGTGTCAGTTACGATATTTTTTACGGTTTCTTTGTTTGTGCATTTTTAACTTCTGTAAGAAGATAAGATTGTTGAGATAAGGTTCGACTTGAATGGGAACTGAATGAAGCTGTGGGCATGTTTTTATTTGGGTATGACAAAAATGTTGTTAAGTATAAGTTTTGTTGTATCGCGATGATAATTTATTCTATCAAGATAACACTATTTCAGACCAAATATATTATTCAATACTGTTGCAATAAAACGTATTGTATATAGAGATAAACAAATTTTTACATTAACTATTTTATAAATGTTGTGTTTACCTATAATTGGTTCACAAATCTGTACGTTCCTTTTTTGTTTATTGTATACCGCTTTGTATATAATTTCTGTGCTGTTAGTATACCTTTTCTTAATAAAATAAAAAATAAATATCAGTTCGTAACTTTAATTTTAAGTAAGTTAATAAAAATCTTGTCATTAATTCTGATTTTTGTATTTTTATTATATTTGTTATTAGACTTGTCTTCTATGTCAATGTATTAGCTTTATAGTTATTGTTAGATTCGATTTTATTTATGTTAGCCGTTTTTGATATCCTTTACACCAATTAATAAATTTATGAGTAGATACCATGAAGATCTGATGAATGTAATTTAGCAAATTATAGTACTATAGGTGCAATAGTATCATAAAATTGTCTTAAAACCTCAGTTTAATTCATATCTGTAAACATTTTAATTGAATTGTTTTATTGCTATTACTGAGAACTGTATGAATAAATTGTATGAATTATGATTTAGTCGCTCAGTAAAAAATATTTTAGAGGGTACAAATCTAAAATAAAAATGCCATGAGTTTATAATTTTGGATTTGAATTATTCATGAATCAAATACAACGTGTGGAAGTTTGTATGTCTATCAGATAAAGAAATAAAACAAGCTAATCAAAAAAAGCCTTTTCATTAATGGTCTTATTAAAATAAGTAATATAAGGTCATTTTAAGCCATAAGCTGTACCTATAATGAATAAAAATTTTTCTTTCTTTCTGATCTATAAACGGTTAAAGAAATTGAAAATATCAATTAAAAGAGTTAACAAAGAATTTTGTTCCTAGTTATTGTTTATGACTTTAAGGTAATTAATTTTATCGAGTTAGTAATGTTAATATAAAGAAAACATTACTATTAAGAAGAACCACAGTTAATCATCATCTAAAATAGATGTTGTAGGTACAGTCATTTTGTTATGTTGATATTATTTCTAAAGAAGATGTTGTGGGTTAAGATGTTATTTTTTTTTATTTGTCATAGTGTGTCACATTTCAAGCATAAAGGTTTTTGTTAACAGATATTAAACGTAGATTATATTATATGCTTTTGTCAAGACCGATATGTGACTTTCAAATAAAATAATTTCTGTACATTATGAATCTGTGTCAATACAAATTTATAATTATTTATTACTAGCTGTTCGTCGTAGCACAATGTTATAACAGTTATAATATAGCCTATGTTACTCGTGGATAATGTAGCTTTCGAATGGTGAAAGAATTTTTTAAATCGGTTCATTAGTTCTTGAGCCTAATCATTACAAACAAACAAAATTTTCCTCTTTATAATATTAATGTAGATAATTGCTAATTTATCTTCCATTTTTGTAAATACTAGCTTCAACTCGCGGCTTCGTTTTTTGGGGCAATACAAAGTATAAATATCACACTTTCATCAAAATCCAATCATTCAAACTTTCACATGTATACGTTTTGTAGGATAATTTATTTAAAAAAATCATTTATTGGCATTAAAAAACACTTGGTTCAATAGTTAATGAATGCATAGGCTTCCGAACTAGAAAACTGTATATCGGGAGCCAGTGGCTTCTCCCAAATGAAAGTTCATTGAGGAGTGTTTAAAAAAATAATAATAATAAATAGTCTTATCAAATACTAGCTGCGCACCAGGGCTTCGCTCCCGTGGGAATATCGGGATGATATATAACCTTTAGCCTTCCTCGATAAATGGGCTATCTAACACTAAAAGAATTTTTCAAATCGGACCAGTAGTTTCTGAGATAAGCGCGTTCAAACAAACAAACAAACAAACTCTTCAGCCTTATAATATTAGTATAGATAATCAATGAAACATTCAATCACTTAGTACGGTGTGTTTCGTACGGTGAGCGGGTGCCCGGAGGCCTGTATTCCTATCCCATTCCTCTCCCGTCCTATTCTACTCCTCTCCCCTTCAAGGCAACTGCTACACTTTGTTACGAGCAGGATTACCCCCTGTCACCTCTTACGACACCCACGGGTAGAAATGGGGTGGCGACACACGTAGTCAATTCAAATTTAATTCCAAATCTTTTATTTTTCCAAATTGGCTTTTTGAAAATTCTTTTCAAATTCTGTATGGCCACTTTGTTCTAAGTTTAATTTAAATATTTAATCATTTAATACGGTTGACACCAATAACATTAATTGACAATGATATTTCACAATAATAATTAAAAAGGTAAACATCGAAGAATAGTAAATAAATAATATACGGTTTTTAAAACAAAGAAAAAAAATAAAAATAGTTTTAGTTATTTTTATATTTACAAAAAAAAACTAGATAACTGATATAGGTACATATTATTTTAATGTATATCAGTTATCTAGTTTCCATAGTACAAGTTTTGCTTAGTTCGGGACTAGTAGGCGTAGTGTAAAAAGAGATATTTAGCTTTACTTTTGAGTTAATTTGACCTAAATAGCACATATTTGTGAAGTGGAACACAAAAAAACTGGTTATCATTCAAATCATTTTCATTTTCACTATTCATATAAGTTAAATAATCTTTTACAGAAAAAGAAAGTACTGACATAGGCACCTACAGATAACAAAGAAAATTATTATCTGCATTTAATGACAAAATCACGCAAAGATTAAATGAAAATACTTCATTTAAATCATAACACAAATCAAAAGCGAAAATCAGAAGTATTAACAATTTAATGCATTGTAAAGATTAATTTTAGCTTAAACATAAGTGAATTTAAGGCTGGAAAGCTGCAGATCTACGGCACAAGATTTTATCTAAGTGTAGATCTGCAGGTCTCATTAGATTATGTAAAAAGCAGAGTTTAATAAATATCAGTAAATATTTAAATTGATTATTTTTTAACTTAAAAAAGCCGTAAAACAAACTCCATTAGTTTTTAAGACGATCTGACGCGTCGAGTGTCATAAATATAACATTAATAAGCGATATTTAGGTATGTTTCTTAATGGCACCGTAAACTTATTTTCAAAATGGCTACCGTCTTCCAAATTCAAAATTCGTTTCATATTTTTATCTGTATAATAGTAATTTAACATTATACAAATACATTTAAATGTAAAATCACATTTATAAGTTTGCACGGTTTCACATGCATATGTCTATCATTTCCGTGGGATTTTCGGGATTAAAACTATCCGACGATTTTTCTTTACTTTCAATCTATCTTAGTACAAAATTTCACTCAAAACTGTTAATTTAGCGATTGAAACTATTCAAAGTCCTTTCTCTAGTCTCAAGCTATCTTTGCACAAAATTTCATTCAAATCTGTTAATTTAGCGATTGAAACTATTCAAAGTCCTTTCTCTAGTCTCAAGCTATCTTTGCACAAAATTTCACTCAAATCTGTTAAAAAGTTTAGGCCTGATGAAGAGCCAGACTGATAGAATTACTTTCACCCTTATAATTTTAATAAAGATACATTTTTATTTATAAATATTTTCATATTTATTTCATTTAAACCAAAAATCATAACGAGAAATACCTTAAAAAGCCGTAAAACAAACTCCATTAGCTTATAAGACGACCCGACGCGTCCAGTGTCATAAACATAACATTATTATGCAATATTTATGTTTCATAATAACGCCGTAAAATTTCAAGATGGCTACCGTCTTCCAAATTCAACATTCGTTTTTTGTAATAATCTGTAATAGTAATTTAACAGTAAAATGGCAATAAAACTCTACAAAACCATTTTCTTAGAATCTTTAATAGGCTTCGCTTTTATGCGTTTATAGTTTATTTATTTTACGTGGAACTGTGGTATATTCGACGCCATGATTGTTACACAATTAAAAAACAAAACTGTTTATGGTTAACGCCGGCTTTGATTCTGTTATGGTTGTTGTAAACAAGAAATTAGATGAATTAGTTGGATAGATTATAAATGAGCAATAAAGGGGAAATGAGTTTGTTAAGAATAAGCTAATTAAATCATGTGAAAAAAAATTATCGTACCACTTTTATAGTCTCAACAACATTATTTTAATCCTAGTAGGATGCTAATATTATAAACGTGAAAATTTTGAAGTTTTGATGTTTTTTTGTTTGTGTCAATTACGCCGCAGTACTGAATTGATTTTGATAAAAAAAATGACAAAGGATAAGTTATTAGCTAGATATATTTATGAGATAGATAATAGTTTTACTTGATCCAAAGACCCCTTGAGTTACGCAAGCGAAGCCGTGAATGCAAACTAGTAATAATATAAACTCCTTTGTTTTTGCTTACATTAGTTATCGCAGACGTTCAAAAGGCTAAAAATTTTATATTTTTTATCTAAGATTTTTTAAAAATTTAAAATTGATGTCATCAGTTAGTATTTATCTAGTTCCAAAAAGCTTCATAATACTATTTATTAAACCTACCCAACATTTTATCAAACTATTACATTTCTACTTTAAACCTCCAAAAAAATCCACTATAACCTGTGCAAAATTTCGCAAACCTACCTACCACGACGGGCAAGAACACAAAAGCTTTTTTTATTTAGCGACAAAAAGACGTTTAACGTTCACGCCTCATAAAATAGATAAAACCTATTCATACAATACAACAAACGATAAATGTCACAGATTATAAATAACCATAGACTCGAGCCAAACTTCATTAAAGCACAGATTAAAAATATATTAATTGACTCCTGTTGGCAGGTACCTCACGATTATTTATAGATAATAAAATTGTTTACAGCTAGTTAGGGATTTGCTAAGGTTTTGAACTGTTTGGTTTAGGTTACATATGTTTGGTAACCAGATTATTTTATAAGTAAATATATTATAAGTTATTTTGATTATATGTTTGAATTTTAAAGTTTGTTATAAATTGTAAAATTAGATACTTTTTAAATTAAGCATTTGTAATTTTAAACCCAATTTTAACAAAAGTAGTATGTAGATTAAATATTTAATAAAAATATTTAAATTCAAACTCTATGTAAGACCTATAACACTAAAAAATAATTTTAATGTATATCTTACGTATTTGTAATGTTTGAGTGTATGTGTGTACCTATGTCTTTTCTTTTTCTATATATTTATTCATATTACTTTGCTTTTTCGTAAATTAGACTTAACTAATGTTATCAACGAATTTCAATTGATTTTGTAAACTCGTTTTTATTGTACGCATAGATTTAATTAAGATTAAACTAATGCTGATTACTATCATTGTATTACAGATTTTATCGTAAAACAATCGTATTTTTTAATTCCTAATGCCTTAAAAACTATTAAATTAATGTACATTTTAAGTTTCGAATCTTTAATTAATTTCCTTGTCGAAATGTCAAACGAAATGCAAAGATAAAGGAGGCAACAGCATTGTTGGTATTGCCAACAATAAAAATAATGATTATTTTATAAGCATGGCAAGCGCCACTAACAAAAAATCGCATTAGGCGCGGTATCCTTGCTTTGTTCGTTAAAATGACATAGCGGCTCTTTTTTTCACAATGGCCCTATTCATCTATTATTGTGGGGTCTAATATGCGAATTTTTTGCGCACTTGAAGGGTGTAGCCTTTGTCAAAAATAAGTTAATATTACGGTACTGTTCGATCTTTTACTCCTTTATGTATAATGGGTACCACAACAAATATGGGTATTTAAGGCTAATAATTGCATAAGAATAAGTGCAAAGAATAGTTGATTGTCAAATGTTTATTAAAAGCTTTGTGTCTTTGTTAAATACAACTATGAAGTGGATTATCTTGTATTAATTTCTATGTTAAAGACCGTTCTCAATAGATGTTTATATGAACTTTCGCATTTATAATATTAGTAGGTAATATAAATTGTAGAGCTAATGATAACAGTACCAATAAATATATTGAGAAGCAGATTGATGAATTGGTTGATGGAGAAGCAATTTTATAACATTGATGAATTTATGAATAGTGCTTAAAAAAATTTTACTTCATTGTTTTTTTTTCATTTAATTTGATTTGTATTCAATTGTTGATTTTAAATAATATTGTTATCAGATAATAATTATATAATTGTTATAAATAGCCATATTGAACGTTTTATGTTTTATATCTTATATTATATTTGAACGATATTTGTGTAAAATTTAATTTTTCAAATAAATATATTATGCTGTTACATGTTTTTTTTATTTCTGTTTATATAGACCCCTATTACATCAAGAAATAAATTAAAGTAGTATGTTATCAGTATTTCCCTCCTCTAAGATAATATTAATCAATATTAATCATGAAGCTTGTGGCTTCTCACAAGTTTCAGTTGACAAAAGCTTATAATGTTAGAGTACAAAGTTAGCTAAGTACTAGTAAATGAAGCAAACTAAGAACTCTTAAAAAATATCAAGAATTTATATAAAAAAGAATTAAATTAAAGTGAAAACTTTACGTACAAACGGCGGTCTAATCGCTCAAAGCAATTTCTCTCAGAAAACCTTGAGGTAATGTATAATGAGTTGATGAAAATGCTAAGGAGTTGATGAAAGGAAAATAATGGATAATTACACTAAAGGAAAAAATACATAGGTACACCATTACCCGGAGTGAATTTTTAAAATGGGCTTAATCCTAAACTTGAGCTATATCAAAAACTGAAACAAGTCTCGAGGTCAATTTTGACGAAAATAAAAATGACGTCATCTTATTTTTGAAAAATTGTCTTACCGAGCCAGGAATGGAACCCGTTGTTTTTGCAAAATTATCACTCTGTATCATTTCACCAATCGATAGTATTACTAATTCGAATAACTTTTTGTATAGTAATGTCACAGATCAAAGTTGAAAAACGCCTTATTGATGCAATTTTACATTATATAAAAAAAACTAGTAAAATAAACGTTGAATTAACACAAAATCAAATAAACACATTAAATACGTCTTATTACAGCCAATTTATAAAGCGAAGTGACAGGCCAATTATCTTATTTAGCATGCATATTAATTAAATCAACATTAATCATTGTGAATTCAAACTTTAGCGATGATTACTAAAGCTAAGAGTACACATGTGATTGATGCATAGGATGCCTCGTTGGTCTAGTGGTCGCATCTTTGACTACAGATCGAGGGGTCTTGGGTTCGAATCCCGGGTGGGGCCAAAAAATGTTATTGGGATTTTTCTGACAAAGAAATCTTAGTAACAGCCCTGAGTCTGGAAGTTGGCGGTGTTGGAACACCCCCGTGCCTCGGAGAGCACGTAAAGCCGTCGGTCCTGCGCCTGATCTCTCTCCGGTCGTGTCGGTCTGCCCCCATCGGGTTATAAGAGTAAAAGGAATAGAGAGTGCACTTGTGTTCGCGCGTACACTTGTGCTCTATAATATCTCCTGCGCAGCTCTATCCATGGTCGAAATCGGTCAGGGGAGTTATAATTATTATTATGATGCATCATTGTTTATGTTAGAACAGGCTAGTGGAGCATGCGGTTCACCTGATATTAAGTGACAGACCATAGCCCATGAACCTGATCTTCCACATCAAAGTGTAGTAGATTATTTGCCAGCTTGAAAGGGAGGGGATAAGGGGAGGATTAAGTATGGGAATTGGGAGAGGAGGAGAACAGCATGGGGGAGGAATGGGGTGGAGATACAGGCCTCCGGGCCCCCGCTTACCGTACGAAACACAGTGCAATACTGCTTTACGGTGAACTTCTGCTGGGGGTTTCCGGGATAAAAACTATACTCTGTCCTTTCTAGAGTTTCAAACTATAAGAATTTTAACTTGTGTAAAAAATTCTTGAAAATAAATGTTTTTGTATATTTTGTATTGTATTTGTAATTCCAACCCGAAGTGTCGAACATTTCACAGCGAGTGTGATCGCGTTTGAAATCCTTAAAAAGTATTCTATTCCATACTTCGTTATCTTTTTAGCCTCAAGATATCGACATGTATAAACCTCAAAGGTGACTGACTGACGCAGTGTTCTATCAACGCACAGCCTAAACCGCTGGACCGATCGAGCAGAAATTTTGCATGGTAGATGTTATGACATAGGCATCCGCTAAGAAAGAGTTTTGATGAAATCCCCGAATGGGAAAACTATTAGATAGATATACGCGGGTAAAACCACGAATGTGTCTAATAGCACAACTCGTTTCAAAAGTGCCTGAATTAAGGTCCAGTTAAGAAAAAAAACGTTGACTTTGATATTTACTTAACTAATGTTATTCTAAACTATGCTATAAAATCTCCATTATCAAATTAAGCTCCCGATTTCGCATGCGCAAGCGCACATAAACGCAACAAATTGACATAATTTATCATTATCATTGTGAATAGGTAAAGTGGTGTAATCACTTTACAAATTATAGAAATATTATGGTAATATCTGGACGCATGCTATGATAATCATGAAATTAAGTATAGTGACATCTAGTGGGGAGGGGACGAATCATTTTTTTTGTGTCACTGGTTTATTTGCTACTAGCTGTACTGCGCGGCTTCGCTCGTAGCTTAATGTTATATAGCCGATTATCAGGGATAGTGTAGGATTCCAATGGTTAAAGATTTTTCAAATCAGTCCTGTAGTTTCGGAGGCTATTCAATTCAAACACACAAAAATTCAAATCTTTCCAATTGTATATTAATAACATAATAAATGAATAATAATATAATGTTGTGCTTAAAAATGGGGCTGTTCACTTCATATTTTTAATGGTTTTCAAAAATATTTAAAATACTAAATATGACAATAATAAATATGTATTAGTATCTTCTTGTGTCTGTTAACGCGAGTACTTTCCATATAAAATGAAATATTTTTTTAAAGGACTTTAAAAAGTATTTCATTTATTTATTTTATTTATCTAAATAATAAATTAATTAATTTTGTTTTTGTATTCATTACCTTGTTTTCAATACAGCTTGTCTATATTTCGTAATATTATTTGCATACAAATGTTCATCAACTAAATCTGGGTGGTCAAGATCCACCGGAAACAAACCAATATCAATAATAATTTAAAAAAGATCAGTCCAGCACTAAAACGGCGTTAACATCCCATTTTCACAAATTATACAATCTAAAAAACTAAAGACACCGCGCTATAAAGACGCCGCCAGAAAAAACAAATTATCTCTGGTTTCGATAATTAAAATCTGCCTTGTTAGGCTTGTCTATGGTACGGCATACCTGTGTGAATTTAGTGTTTATGGATTGATTTCTTCATTTGGTTACTAATGTACTAATATTATAAAGAGGAAACGTGATTTTGTGTATGTTTGTCATATTGGTACATAGAAACTATTGAAGCGATTTTGAAATGTACCAAGTAATATTATAAAGAGGAAACGGGCTTTTGTGTATGTTATGTTTTCACACAAAAACTACTGAAGCGATTTTATTTCACTGTCAATTTAATTCTGATTTTTGCATTAAATGTGGTATAGCTATAGTTACATTTTTAAGACGAAACATTTGTGATTGATGTTTTCACTTAGAGACAATTAATACTGAACCGATTTCAGAAATTATTTTAACTTTGTGACGTCACAATTCGTTGAAACGTTTTCGCCGCTAAGCATATATACCACTTCCAAACATCAATCCTCGGGGCCTAACGGCCGGCCAGTCCTGTGGTTCGGACTGGTCGAGGATCCTCCCTTTTCGCTTTAGGAATTATACCATCCCCTACAGGGGTGACCCATAACCTGAACATCATAATATGACCATCCGTTTATACCATGAACTCCACACCATTTGAAAGATACATCTTCACTGAATGACATAGGCTTATAACATTTATTTATTTGAAATTCAACATTCTTGTACTTACAGCTAACGCCAAAACAAACATTGAATGATAGTCTACATAGATTCCAGAAATATGCTATGGACAGTGGTGAATTGGTCGACCTTAATGATAAAGTTATCAATATTTCTGTTCGACGCCAACAACTTATTTATGCCCAGTTCCTATAAAAATAAAACGTGTCGTTTTGCTTACGAACAGTACAATATCCTACTAGGCGTAAGTCTAAAGCGTTTCTATAATGAACGTGACGTTAACATAACTACAAAATCTTGTTTCTGATTGGTTTTTTAGAACCGCCCGTTATGAAAACCATTCGTTTGTGTTATACTATGACGTTCCGTCGTTTATAGAAACCGGGCATTAGTAAATGAAGAGCAGACTGTGTTGAACATAAAGCTACGGAAGCAAAGCGCAGACTAGCTAGTAGTTTATTAAACCGTTTTTTAAGTTCATAAAAAACCGTTCAATAAGTGGCATGATTGACACATGAACATTCAGACTTTTACCTTAAAATAAGGCCATCAGAATTGGCTAACTCATGTTTCTTTTTTATTCTACAGCAGGCAAGCGGGGCATGCGGTTCACCTGATGTTAAGTGACTGACCGCAGCCCATGAACATCTACAACAAGTGTGGCAGATGCTTGCCGGAAGAGCAGGGGATAAAGAGAGGATTAATGATAGGAGAGGAACGAGATAGCAATTCAGGCCTCCGGGTCCCCGCTCACCGTACGAAACACAGTACAATATAAATAGATATAAAATGATATGATAGTTGAATCGATAAGAAAACCACTGGAAAACCACAACCAAAAGGGATTTGACGGTTATTTAGTTGTAAGATTTCATATACCATTTTATTGAAATAAAAGAAAAAGATTACAGGCAACTGATATGAAATTTCATTAATGTTAAACAACGTTTTTTAATAAAAACGATATTATTTTACTAAAAAGTAATGAACTTATTTTTTAGTTTATTATTCTATTTCTCTTCACATTACTAGCTGTGTCTCGTGGTTTCGCATAGTAACGTACTTACTAGATTGTATAAAGTCTGTCTCATTAAACTGGTTATCATGATCATAAAGTTTATTTCAAATAGGTCCGGTAGTTTCAGAGCCTATTCAATTCAAACAAACAAAAAACTTTCTTACTTATAATATTAGTGTAGATAGTTTCGAAAAACTTTCAGATAGGAAAATTTACAACTGTTTTACAGTGAGACCGTAATTGACTTGTAGACCAGACTAGCCTTACGAGTCAAAAACTTCAATTATCTACGCAAAATTAAGACATCCTAGCGGAAATATTAATGGACAATAAATGAAACCAAATATTTTGACAGTACAATATTCTCAAGAGGTCCATTTGTTAAGTGATGACGTGACAATTTTAGAACGATGATGGTGACGAAGCAGAATTTTGACATGTTGCTACTATTTTGGCGATGAGTTATCTGTGGTACGTTTTGACGTTTCATTTGGCGCCTTATTTTTTTTTTATTTGGAACAGAAGCAAAGGTTACATTATGCTCTAAAAATGTGCTCATAAAATCATTCATGCCTTACGCGTAATGTTTGTTATCTATAATGTTTTTCTGTGCTGTTATAGAGATAAATAAATGTTTTTTTCTTTATATTCTTTCTTTCAAATTTTCTCTTTTTAATTAAATTGTGAAACAAGGACAATATTAAACACTTACACCCGTATTCTAAGAAGTTACCTCAATTTTACTTCCACTCAGGTTACGTCAAATAAGGCGTATGACAAATTGCAATCGAAAATTCATGATTGAAATAACACAAAATACAATATTTTATTAATAAATAGATCGAAGTAACGGATTGAAGTGTTAAATTTTCTACTCCAAGATTTTCAAAACGCGAGTAGAAGTTAGTAGAGTTTTTTCCGACTCAGAATATAAATTTTCGTTGACAGAGGTTGAGTGAAGTCGAGGAATGCTCGAGATACGTGTTAGAATACGGGTGTTATTCTCTTTTGAAACTATTTAGTGTTACATTGCAAAGGAAATAAATCTACGAGTAATCTAAGGCAGGAATATCTTTTTAATGCTTTGATTACATACAAATTTTTTAAGTACATTATTTTATAATGCCACGTTATAATCCACACGCAAAATTCGACCACAAATTTTAAAATTGCAGAAATTAAAAAACCTTTTTTTAAAAACGCCGACGCTTTGTCGGCAAAACTTTCACCAAAGAAATGGCCACCTGTAGTTCGCCGACAATGTAATATGACTGATGTGACACTCGGAACAAGGGTACTCAGGTAGTGCTAATTAAACGTCACTTGCGAATTTTTTGTGACACAAACGAAATCCTAACTAATAAATGCGAAACTTTATGTATGTTTATATGTATGCATGTTTGTTACTCTTTCAAAAGAAAGAAAGAAACATTTATTCACACACAAGACCATAATAAGATACATTAAAATAGAAACAATACAAAAGAAAAGAAAAAAACTACTGAACTGTTTATGATGAAACCTGGTTTAAATATAGGTAAAGGTTCAGAATGACATAGGCTACACGATTCGAAGTTACGCGGGTGAAACCGCGGAGCGCAGCTAGTTCAAAAAGTAAGGTGAAATACAGCTATTTCGATTGGCTTTTATCTGAGATGACTGTACTTTTTGCTTTGTTTCATTCAAAGTTTTAAAATTTTGATATTTACGTAAACGTTTTTAATATTTGCAATTTTAGAAGTTATTAAATAACGTACAAAATTGCATTAAATGAAGTTATGTGTAAATATTAAGATCGGACAAACAAAATTCAAGTTGTATGAAAGAAAGAAAGAAAAAGCATTTATTTGACGGACAAGACATAACCACAGTTTAGAGAATAAAGGCAGATGG
>LQNK01001813.1:111285-127793 GCA_001586405.1 Phoebis sennae | reverse complement strand
AGATTTTTATTATTACTTTGCAATATGTATTTCTCATCAATATTATCTAAAATATCATATTTATTTGTTTATTGTAAATATATCTAAAATGTAATTGTGTAAATTTCTTTCTTTTTTCTTTATTTTCTTTCTTGATCTGTACTACCTACCTACGCAATTTTATCAAGATATGATAAATCATTTTCCAGACGTCCTCGAACAAATATTCACCTATCTCCGTAACCCCTCTGCTAATTTCACTTCGAACTCGACATGTCCTTTTGCCTAAACTTATAACTTATAACTTTAATCAAGATCGGATTAACGATACTCAGGTTATCGACGGACAAAGTCATTCATACAAACACACAAACATACATACTTATTTTTGTAATTTTTTGTTACTTATTTTACTTAATTATTTTTATTTTATTTTTGTAATTTTTATTTTTTTATGGTGCACAATAAAGTATTTCTATCTGTTTGTTTGTACATACGCCCGGCCATTTCAACTCTGACACTTTATTTCACTCGGAAAATATCTGAGATCTGGGGTTTCTCATGTATTTGCTTATAATAATTCTTATTTACCTAAAATAACTAGAAAAAAAATCTAATCTAACAGTTTAAAAAATTGCACGTTTAACAACTTGTCGCTTCATAATATAGTTTAAAAGTTTATATTATAGTCTTAAATAAGACGTCAATGTTTTGAAAACTAAATTCAATAGCGTAAAAAATGTCGTTCAATTAATGAGAGAATGTGAGATCGGGATCAGCAAAGAAAGACATAAATTATGTAAAGATACTTGGCGCTTTGAGACACTTTTGGGCATGAAGTTTTTAGTGTTTACGGATAAAAGTGTAAATAGGGGCTTAATATAAATAAATTATCAGTAATTAAGAATTTTAGAAGAATTTAAGAATTTTAAATTAATGAAATTTATTTTAGTAAATTGTTTCTTTTTGTATTCTTGAATAAAATGCTAAGTTTTTAGCCTACTCCTAGCATTAATTAGTAACTTTCGTGAAAAAGAGGGGAACATACCTCGTCTGTAGTTCTGAGTTTGGATCGATGAGTGAATAAAGGCTCTGCTTAATAATTTAAATTTTCATAAGTTTTGCAACTTCATTAATTTTCTAGATATCTAAAAAGTACAGTAGTGACAAATTATGGTACAAATTTTGTATGCACAATTTTACAAAATAGTTGTAATAAATAAAATTCTTTAATTTGTCATTGTTAATTGTTTACTAAATAAAAAGGATCACATAATTTTCATTTGTTCCTGCATCGACATACTCGTAAACTTACCAATTTTATTTTTTATCACTATGTGTGGGACAAATATAACAACTTCCTATCACAGAAATAGTTCCCATTTTATGATCTGAGCATGATTATATGCATCGAATTTTTTCTCGAAAATAAAACAAAAAAATATATAACTCATAAAAAACTAAAGCAAAATATCATACCTTCGCCGCGATGTACCAACTACACACGCTGACTCGACATAATATACACCAATCTAAAAACAGCTTTCTCAACTTACAAATAAGGCTTAAATTGATTGATTTGAACCTGTTTTAAGATTCATTAAAAGGCATTAATTAGTGTAGTATAGCCTCAGCTACCTGCCGGTCTTCATTTCTTTTGTGTCTTAATATCTTAATGGGTTATATGTGTCGACAGGCTGCAGAGAAATTCATGAATCATTGATGTGGATTTTTGCATTAATACAATCACCTAATGGTATCTTTTTATCGCGGGATGTGACAATTTTTATGCCGCGCGGTGTAATGTTGTGATTTTTGAGTTCTTAATGAATACGCTTTTAGATTCGCGACGAATTTCAAGAGTTAATAAATCATACAGTAATAATTTTACTTGTTAGAAATGTTGTTCAAGATGTTAAAATATAAATTATAGTTCGATCATTTCACCATCGAGCAGCTAAGGTACAAATTTTTAATAATAAGTATCATTATAAATATTGAGAATTCAATTTATTGTCATTAGGTAGTAAGGGAAACATGATCTTTTATATAATAACTTATACTTAAGTATTGAATTATAATAATATAAAAAGACTATTTCCACTATTTATTTTCCTTTCTTAGTGTAAAAAAGTCTTTAATTCAATACTTAAAATGCATTTCCACCAAGAAGTCACAATACAATCTATCAATTTTATATTATACATTATTCTATGAGTCATCTTTTCAATTTTATTTAAATAAGTTTTTTCTTGCATTTGTTTTAACGCGAGTACTTTCCATATTGAATAATATACTTTTTAATGGATTTTAAACGCGGTTTATTGCGTAAAAAATTGTGCGTGTGTGGGTTTTTAATACGTGACGATATTGAAATAAAAAATCATCAAATATTCAATAGAGATGATGGTTTTAAACTTTCTAGCATCTGGGATCCAATAATAAATATTTAAAACCCCATAACAAGTACATACTTTTACCAAAAAACACTGTAACGTTGTAAATCAATACGCTAATATTAGTATTTTAGTGTGAAAATAAAGCTACTGAAAAGAATTAAAACAGAAAAAGGAAATAATGGTTTTAATTTATTTTATTTATTTTGTTGTAATTTTTTTTTATGTTGAACATTTGATGTCCCATTTCCTTTCCTATCAGGTTGGAAGAAATTGCTTCTAAGCAATAAGGCCGCCTTTCTGTACTAAATTGTTTAACATGTAATATTCTTAACTGTTTCCCTTGTGACTTTTGTAAGTAAAAGTATAATAAATAAAATAAATAAATGTTTTTCAAAACTTCCAAATCTTGTGTACACCTTCTTCCCTCTTCTCCCATGTCCATAAATTTCCACGCAATGGGTTACTTGGAAGAAATCGCTTAAAAGGAATAAAGGGACCCTCTGTATATGTACTGTTGTATATTATGTGTGAAATTAGTATTAATTTTAATGTTTAGTTTTTATGGGTCGTAGTTTTAAGTTATTTAAGACCGATTAACTGTAACTAAATGATGCCTGATATAAATAAATAAATAAAAAAATATTTTTGTGTTTTTTTTTTTGTATAAATGTGTGTATACATAGAAAAAGTCATTCATTAATTCATTCAATGACGTTTAACTGCATTTCTGTCACGCGATTTGATATACAAATAAATGATTACTCGATTACACTACCACAAAAACAAACAAAAACAATGACAGTGGTGTAATTAAAGTTGTAACGAACAATATGCAAAAAATCAAAGACAACGTGACTTATTCCAATGAAAATGATTTATTTATTATGAATTCTCTTTCACACTATAAAAAGTCTTCGAAAAGATTAATAACGTTTTAATGCGCCATTTCTGTTACGTCACCATTTTGCGCGGGAACTGAACTTTTTGCCGCTTGGCAATGACCGCGTATTTTTAAACTGACGTGTCAATCTCAAAGTGTCAAATTATTCAGTGTTTACATAATTAAAATAAATAGTTTTATAGTTTAATAATTATAATAATATGCTTTTTGTTACTGTTACAATACATATATATATAAGTTTTTATTTTTTAATATAGTTTGGAACTACTTTGATCGAATTATATTTTTTGTTAATCAAAGTAATTTAAATCAGATGTTATTTTCTCATTTTTTATTTCCTTGCCTTTAAATTTTACACTAAATAGTAAATAGGCATGTTTTCTTGCCAATAAAAATAGACTACTGTATTATTTTATAAAAGAAAAAGAAATATAATATAAGAAAATATTAATGTATTTTTTTGATAAAAATCTTACGATCCATCTAATATCCTATCTTTATACGAAATTTCATCAAATTCAAAACCAGTTAATTGGTTACGGCGTAACTGACACACAAACATCCAAACATTTAGTTTCATATATAAAATATTAGTAGAATTAGCGGAATTAACAATTACTTACAACGTGTATAACAGTAAATTAATTTCTTTGAAATATTATAAATCTAAACGATTTATTATCAATCATGTGAAGTTTACGACTAGGAAATATTTCAAAGAGACAATGAACAATGGAACAGAAAAACGTCGATGTAAGAAATAATTGTTATTATATGATACGGATTAATTTGTGGTTAACTGCTTCATTTTACAACAATTTCACACGGGTTAAAGTTTAACTTAAAATATAATAAATGCAAGGTTTAAATGATAGCGGATATTGTTATTTGTTTTTTTTTTATGTTACAGCAGGCAAGCGGATTATGCGGTTCACCTAATGTTAAGTGACTGACCGCAGCCCATGAACATTTACAACATTAAAATGTGGCAGGATGGGATAAGGCGAGGATTAATCATGGG
Organism: Phoebis sennae; assembly: GCA_001586405.1. NCBI lineage: Eukaryota > Metazoa > Arthropoda > Insecta > Lepidoptera > Pieridae > Phoebis > Phoebis sennae. The sequence continues at coordinate 123,493 of LQNK01001813.1, read as the reverse complement.
AAATTGGGAGAGGAATAGAAAAGTCAGTCACCCGTGACCACGCTCGCTGTAAAGTGCTCGAAACGTCGGGTTAAATAATATTGTTAAATAATGTATATTCAACTGTATATAAAATCCTATAAAAAGTATATATATTCAATTATCTACTAAATTTCATACAGCAAAAAAAGATATTTAATTATTTAAGAATGAAATGAAAAATGTGACAACATGTAAGACATTTAATTTTTCTATTATTTGTTATGTTTTTATATGAGAAGCTATATTACAAATAAAGCATCAAAATACTAAAAAGCTAAAAGTTCAGCGTTCGATCTCCCACCAACCATACGAATAAACTTCGACCGTATGTAACCATACATTGCTGAACCTTCATATAATTAAATTCACATTCTCATACAAAACCAGCAATGTACTACATTCAGAATTAGATGCAACTAATAGAGCATCGGCGCCAGAGGCGTGGTCGATCTACGACTGGAGTGTCAGTGGCGCCAAAGCTTTCCGTTTGACGTTTTAACTTTTTTATTTTTTTTTTTCAAAGCGCCCGCGGCCAAGGCGTTGGAGTATAGGTAATAATTTAATTAATAGCAACACTAATTTATGAATTATTGATTCTTAAATAGTATTAATGCAGTGTGTGCAAATCAGGACATCTAGATGACAAATAAGAATTAAGAGCAAAAAATCTTACAATAATTTTAAAGTAAAACTAATATTTATGAATTTTCTCCATCTTCACAATATAAAAGGATGGACAGGAAGTAGAAAAGTAACAAAAGTACAATTTTAATTTGAATCGTTTTAACGCCATTAATTTATTTTCCATTCAGTAGGTGTAGACTTATTGATACTTCTTCTTAGTATATGTATATGTGTATGTTGGTACTATTATATATTTTATTGCTATTTTTTAATGTTTTGTATGTATGTTACTGAGTATTATTATTATTTATTCAATCATTGGATATAGGTATACTATATTGAGTAGATAAATATCATTATTCAATATTATTGTTTATTTTTTCTTTTCTTTTTACCTTTATTATTTCTAACCGTACCGTTTGTAATGTTGCCTTGACTGACCCATTTCATATGTTACTTCTCCTATTTGCGGTTGCCTGGAAGAAATCGCTCCTGAGCGATAAGGCCGCCTCTTTGTACAAATATGTTTAAAGTGTTGTATTGTTTTTATGTTTTACTGTTATTTGTAATTTGTACCATTAAAGTTTTAAAATAAATAAGTAATGACTGAGGGTCGCGACCACCAATTGTTTGGATTTTTTGTGATAAGGCTCTCCATCCTGGCCTGTCTTCTGCCTTGCATAGTTAGTCCTGGAGATTGCCCTGGGTGCCCTCCCCAATGACTGCTGTCCATCTTGTAGGTATTCTGCCCCTACCTCTTCTACCATTTACGTGACCGACGAGCAAAAGTTTTTCGAGATTGTCCGATTCCCGTCGAGCCAAGTGACCAAAAAAATCTAAGGATTCTCTGATGGCAAGTTGTAGACAGACGGGTCTTTATGTTAAGTTCCAGTAGAATAGACGAGTTAGTGCGATGCGCAGTCCAGGGAATCCCTAACATTATGCGCCAGCACCACATTTCGAACGCGCCTATTCGAGCCTTTACTCGCGCCTTCAACGTTATTGATACACAAACATTAAAAAAAAAATATATATTGTAGGACATTTAATAGAACGCCTCTAGTGGCAAACCTTGTATTATAAAAGTTAGATAACTGATAGACATACTTATAGATACTTTTTTTATAAATACATAGGTATATATAGTACACCCAGACAGTAGAAAATTACAATGTTCATCACATCATTGAAGAATTTTTGAAATCGGTTCAGTAGTTTTAGTGTGAAAATATTAACATACAAAAAAACACAAATATTTATTTTTTATAATGTCAGTATGATAACTGTTTTCCATACAGGTCCATGTTATAAATTTAATATCACTGTATATTATTTGTAACATGATGCAATACAAAAATAAATAAATGAAGTATACTCGGACCATTAAAATTATTTTGCAAAAGCATCTACAAGCCATGTTACTATTACTATTTTTACGTATTTAACATATTTTGAATATCCCTCAAAAATATTGTAACCCAGCTCAAAATGACCTCATATAATGAATGAAACTTCAAAGATTTCGCGACCAATAAATATAATTACACTCCAATACCATTTCTCTTTGCTACGCCGACTCAACAGGTAAGGCAGTATTTTTTCAAACGTTAGCACGCGAGCGTCGGGCGCCGTTGCTGTTTATTTTTTTATCTGTGGTTATGTTTAGGTAGGGTTACCATTGTTTTGAATTTTAGAATGTGGAATTAGGAGTGTATTTTCAAATTAGTAATATATGAAGGAAATAGACATCCCAGTCTTTATTTATATTCTACTGTAAAATTATGATCTAAAAAAATCTTTTTTTTAGTTTTAACAGATTACAATTTTTCTTGAAGTATGTTTGCTGCAATGCTGCAATATACATTTTCCTAAAATAATGCACCTTAGATTACCTAGGTAAATCAACCGTAAAATAAACATTACTACTTATTTTATGAAATTTGCAATTTAAGATTATAGTATTTAATAAAATCTGTGTTAAGCCCACATAACATAATACTTTAATGGTTAATATCTAAAAGTTAGGCGTATATTTCAATTGATTTTACATCTACATTAATATTATAAACAAGAAAACATTGCTTGTTTGTTTGTGAATAGACTCAAAACTAATGGACCGGTTTTAAAAATTCTGTCACCGTTTGAAAGTGGATACAGTATATCAACGAGTAACACGGCGAGTATCCAGGCTATATACGGGAGCGAAGCCGCGCGGAACAGCTAGTTATGTATAATTTTCAAGTCTAATATTTTATCCTTCCTTTCCAAAAAGCTTGGCAACATTACTAAGGATAGGATAGAGCCGCGGGCGAAAGGAGTCAGTCAAAAGTCACGCGTTCAAGCTGGATGTAAAATAAAAAAAATAATAAAAAAATAAAAGGATCGTGAATGATATAGTTTTTTCGGTAAATTAGAGATTTGGGGCAACGTTTTTTAAAAAGAAATTGCGTGTCGGACATATAATGATACGTCTGGTTACGACTTTTCGGAACTTTTCGTGTATTTTTTTTAGTGCTTAGGTCCGGCTATTAAATCAATTATAGATTTTGAATTCGAGTTACCTTTGTTTCTATGAAAATGTTCTTAAATATAGATTAGTTATTTTAATGCATTAAGGACACGAATATTCCATTCAACATTTCTCGGGTTAAAAGACAAAAATAAATTAAATATATTGAAATTTATTATTCAGTTGAAGAAGGGAAAACATATAAATTTCTATTGGAATTGGTTTTACTAATAGTTTACACAATTAGTAAAACAAATGTCTTGTAAATACTTTTTGAATTACACAGAAAACATTAAAATTAGAACTCTTTACTTATAAAGGACCTTACTTACTTATTTAATTTAATTGAGCATAACTGAAAAAAAATAACAAAATTTTATTATCTACTATATTTTCTGAAAAATACCTTTTGATCGTAAATCGTAATGTCCAATGAAAATTTTGTCTGTACAAAACACTGTAAAGTACTGTGATATAACATTTAAAAATGTTTTAATCAACTTTAATTTATTTAATTTTACGTTGTTAAATTGTGATTTGTGATATATCAATTTAAGCAATAATATATTCTTATCTAAATCTTTCAAATTTACCCGAAGTAAGTATTAAACTAAGGAATATGTCACATTAAAAGCGAAACATTCATACATGATTCGTTAATTCATTATAATTTTGTAGCATTATACAAAAAATATCACCCAAACAAAAATGTATATTTAACAATAGCAACATTTTTTACACTTCCTGTTCCATAGAGGAGGACCAATTACTCCTAATTATTACTGTTTATAATCTGTAAAACGCACGTCAAAAAGCCCGCCAAAATCACCTATTAATTATCTGTACCGATGACGTACTGCCAAAACCAACTTCTGGCGCCAACTTACGTTTGCCTAAGGGCCCGGCTTTGAGGTTAGATTTTGTTTTAATAAAATAAGTATAATTACAGTCATTAGATGCTTTACGTATCCCAGAGGTTGGGTTTAATTGTTGGTGGCAACGAGCATATTTTTCAAAGCCAATGGGGAGCTTCTAAAGAAATTTGGTAATGGTAAACGGGTTTTGTGAGTATGTTGTTTTTATTATCGAGTGATTAGAGCGTAGTAAGTTTGTTAGTGATATTTGACATGCTATTCAATCGTTGGAAAAAAAATTAAAGAAAATAAATCATACACGATTCATGCATTGGTAGATGTAACTTGGTAATTGATGTCACTTTTACCCGTATGGCGACGGGTGTACGTGTGTCGCTACCCCATTTCTACCCGTGGGTGTCGTAAGTGGCGACAGAGGGTAATTCTGCTGCATAATATCTTCAGCAATAAAAGGGTGGGAGCCGAGCATTGCACGCCAAATCCGCACCATTGTAAATACCACCACCCCAGCAGAAGACCGGCGTGAAGCAGTATTGCACTGTTTCGTATCGTGAGCGGATGCCCCGAAGCCTGTATACCCATCATATTCCTCTCCCATCCTGTTCTACTCCTCTCCCAATTTTCCATCATTTAACCTCTCCTTATCCTCACCCCTTCAACCCGCAAGGCAACTACGACTCTTTCATGTTGTGAATGTTCATGGGCTGCGGCCGGTCTCTTAACATCAGGTGAACCGCATGCTCCGCTTGCCTGCTGTTACATCAAAAATAACTCGGCATACTGTATTGTATCTTATTCTTACTATTAAGGTAGGTAAAACAAATCCTGCTATCATACTCCTACTTCCTACTAATAGTATAAATATGAAAGTTTGTCATTTCCAATTTGAGAACTAAATCAATACGTATAACGATTCCTACGACTAAACTTGGCCACTTTTTGATTGGCCCCTAAATTTCAGTCTGCGCGTCTTGGCTATTCTAAAATCTGCCCAGTTACCCAGTAAAAAGATGAGAGTCAGAAAAAACTACGTACTTATAAAATACTTAATAAAAAATAATAGATATACCATTGTTGTATGCCCAAATTACAATAAACTCATGATCAATCATTTTGAAAAGTATCGCAAATAATGAAACTGTTTAAAGTGACATCTATTGTAAAAGTTAGGTATTATTATAATGAAGGCTGCAGCGATCGTTATTCTATCATATCATGGTTACCTTTATTGTAGTCGTTTAATATCTTAAATAGATGGCGCTATTATTTAATGTAAAAATTTCAAAGAATTCAACAAATCAGTTAGTTCATTTGTTGTGTTTTGTCATGCGCTTGATTTTCAACTCGGTTTTATTTAAATATTTTTGATGTTTGTGACACGATATAAGTTGATTTGCAGCAAGTGGAACGTAAATTAAGCTAGATACATACTATGAGTTCTCTCAACACACAGGGCATAAACCTATTCAGAGACAATATTTAAGTGGCAGTTTGTCACTTGGCCTTTAAAATGAATCTTATTGCTTTTGAAAATGTTTTACTTCACATAGTATTGCTACGTTACTTACACAAGTATTGTTTCCAATTATGGGTGTCAGTTCATTAAAATTTATGATCGATTGCATGTTCATCTAGTTTAGACTATAGAAGTGAATGCGTAATGTGTTATATTATGTACATGAATATGTGTTCTCTTTTACACAAAAACTACATATTGAACGATTTGGATGTTACTTTACAGTACCTAATATAACTTATAAATCAGAATACATTAACCTTAGCTCCAATTTATAGTGAGTCTAGGCGAGTGAAATCGTGGGTTGCTAGTTACCTACTTCTTAAACCTAAGTATTACTTAATTATTTTTCAGACTGAAAGTTTGTAAAAGTTTATTCTTAACTTGAAAACCATTTGTATTGTAATGGATATTACTGTCAAGGATTATTTATAATTTACACTAGACTGCAAGGTAGAGTATTTTTATTTAAATAAAGACTTTTAAATAGAAAAAGAGAGTTACCTTCTTTATATACAAAGGGACTATCATTAATAATAAATTTTAGTTTACGCAAAAATAGTGATAATATAAAAATTTAAATAAATGTTAGGCCAAAATAAAACAATAATCTAAAATAATACTTTATTTAACAACATCAATACACGATATTTATAACATACACAGAACATTATACATTTATTCTATTTTTCCAATACATTTAATATCCATTTGATGGTAACAAAACGATTATAATACTAAAAAAGAAGAAATAACGCAGTGTGCTTTGCAATAAAAATTAACAAATATACAACAATACATGATTTTGAAAATAGTAAAGATTTACACAAGAAAATAATTTCTTTTACACAAATCTTTAGGCGAGGAGAGACCGAAAAGCAGTAGCTTTGCAAAAAAAGCTATACGGCTTAAAAACAGAATATTGAATACCGAATAACCGAATGTCGAATACTATTCGGTTCAAATTTTACGTAACCGGATATTCGGTTCAACTATGTATTTGGTTTGCCATATTTTCATTGTTTAGTTGCTGCAACAAGTTCAAACATGAGCACTTGTAAATTTATAATCATTTAAGAAAATAGAAATCTTCGAACCTAATATATTCGACCAAATACGAATAGTGAAAAAGATGCCGAATACGCCGAATACCGAATAACAAATAAATATTCGGTGCATCTCAATGTGCATTTTCAGCATGTAACTATTTTTTAGAAATCCATTATATAACGTTCTTGCGTCTTTTTTAGAATAAATATTTCATAGAAATACGAAACTATAGGAATTAGCATATTTTATATTAAATTTTGTTTTTTGCTTAATTATAATTGTTTTAAGCGATTTTTATTTAGAAAATTTATACATTGATTCTATGCTATAAAATTTCACGTTTTATTAAACGACCTTCATATTTGACGAGATATTTTCGGCTTTGACCAAAAATAATCGTTAAAGTCTAAATCGTTAGAGTCTGCAAAACTGCAGAAACAAAAAAGTTGTGACGTACAATTGTTTAAATCTAAATAATATAAGAAAGGGATTAACAATAAGCAAGGGACCTTTTTTATTTCTATTTTTTTTTTATTTATATATTAATCCTAGTCCCAGAACCGTTGGCTAGCAATTTAGCCTTAATACAAGAAAAAGAATAAATCATCCGTTGAGAGTATTTAATTGTTTAAAAGATACTCTGGAATAGATGGAACAAAATAGTATGTATGTATTGTATTTGACCAAAATTATTTTAGAGTTATTAGGAAAAAGTCATATTTTGGAAAACTATAGTGTTGAGTTGTTTTATAAACAAAGTTAGGAAAAATATCCCCTGATCAAATGTAAGATTTGAATTTGACATCAATTTAACCTTAATCAAAAAAAAGAAAAAATCCTCCGTTGGGAGAACTTTATTGTTTAAAAAAAAAGATCGAATTGTTAACCACCTCCTTTTTTTGAAAGTCGGTTAAAAAGATAATCAGGAATATATGGAACAGGATAGCATAGAAAAGGTATGGACAGGAACATGTTATATATTTGTTTATATGTTAAACCTAGTCTCAGAGCCATCAGCTAGCATAAGAGTAACGGATCGAGACGAGCTCCACACTAGCCGAGCGAGTCTGGCCGGGTTCAGTCTAGCCACGTCCGCCATAGGCGCAGTGCTGTAGCATTTCACGCAGCGGGTTTGAGCCGCGCCGAGACCGAACATACCTGAAAAATAAATAAATTAAATCTTTATTACTCCAGAAAGACATACATTTAATTATTTTTTCAACTTTTCCTACAAAAAGAGATGTCATTTTAAAGTTATCTTCAGTTACTAAAATACATTGGCAATGGTTCCCGCACTAGGCAATGCCTTGTGGCGTCACGTGACGTCACAATTCCTAAATCGCGATGTTGAAATGTTTTCGGCGCTAAGCATATATACCACTTCCAAACATCAATCCATAAATAAATAAAATCTTTATTACTCCAAAAAGACATACATTTCATAAATTTTTCAACTTTTCATATTAAGAAAACAGAGATGTTCTTTTAAAGATATCATCAGTCACTAAAATACATTGGCAATTACCTTAGGAAGTTTAACTATAATATGTTATATTTCTAATTACGGCTACACAATTGATAGGACGATACAATAGATTAATGTTAACATCATAAACAAAATTAGAATCAAAAATTATTGTTATTTATTTACCAAAAAATATTTAAACAGTAAAAACCATAAAAGGAATTATGAACAAGCTTCGGCCCATAATTTCTGCAAAGACATCGATGAAAAATAACCTGTGTTGATCTAAATGATTGTAATTCTGTTAATTAATACATACATAATATTATAAATGTGAAAATTTGAATATTTGTCTCTCAATCACGCCGCAAATACTGTACGGATTATTATGAAATTTCGAAATCTGATACATTATTATTAGCTGGATCATGTGATGGGATACCGTTTATTGTTGCGGACAGATAGCTAGTACATAATATAATACATTTGTGCCAATTTTTGAATAACAATTATTTAAACATATAAACTTAAATGCATAATATATCTTCATTAATTATGTTGAATGTTTAATTTTACACTAAAAAGATTTCTTAGCATAATTATATATATCCCCTTTCGTTATTTTATAAAATAACGTCAAAAGAAAATATTCGCTACTGTCGCATCAATATAATTTTTAACGTTGAATGCCAATCTGCTATCTGTAAAAGAGACTCACCAGCGCTACTCTGCCAGAAGGAAAGCCTATTATCCGCAGTGGCATAGGACACGAGGTATCGGCCGTCCGGGCTGAAGGCGCAGGCGGTCACCGGCCCGGCGTGCGCTGCCAGCGACTGGCAACGACCGGCGCGGAGCTCGTAGATCGCCAGTTGACCGGTGTGACTACCCACTATAATGAAAAGATAGATATAGAAACATCTTTATAGCATGCTATTTAAGCATACTATAATATTAACGAATATTAACCTATAATGAAAAAATGGATAAAGAAACATCTTCATAGCATGCTATTTAAGCATACTATAATATTAACGAATATTAACCTATAATGAAAAAATGGATAAAGAAACATCTTTATAGCATGCTATTTAAGCATACTATAATATTAAGGAATATATAGAATAAATAAAATATTCTCGGACATTTAACACAACGCCATCTAGTAAACTAAGCAAAGCTTGTACTATGGAAACTAGATAACTGATAGCCATACTTAAACATACTTTTTTTTGTAAATACATACATACTATAGATATTAACACCCAGACAGTAGAAAATTACAATGTTCATCACATCATAATTTTCTACTCGTACTACCCTCCGGCGCAATAGACACTGACGTATCAACTGCGCCAACCGAGCAGTCATAGAAGAATCCATGGTTCCAATCCATCAGTTCCCAAATCAATGCGGGATAGTTGTTTAGTATGATATTATGTATTCTTTAAATTGCAAACTATAATAACAACGTAATCAAAGTGGCTGTTGAAAAGAGTAACTATCGATTTTCTTGCCGGTATCTTCTCGATAGAATCGACCTTCCGAACCGGTGGTAAATTAAAAAAATGTCTATTCATAAGTACTTTGTAAAAAGTTTACATGAATAAAAATATTTTCTATTCTTTTCTTTTCTCACTTCTTACAAAAATTACAAAACGAAACGAACGCGCTACGTAGGGTTAATAGAGGGGCTATATAAAATTATGCCGAATGTAATGAACTGGTCTGTTAACAGCCAATCACAGCCAGTCATATCGACTGTTAGCAAAGTGAGGGCAGATGTGTCGTGACGTCAATAAGACGTTCGAACACCAGGCGCAATCAGTACCAATGCGCGCAGATACTGAACGCGCCTACTCTTGTATAGGACTTTGACAGCTAACAACTATAAAGTGACATTTGCACAGAAAGGTGACATACAGAACTTGTCAACACATGAAATCACAAAATGTTGCTGACAATATATATTCTGTAAGGGATTTTAACGCAAGGCGTAGTCCGTAATTAAATAAGATATAATAATAATCGCTTGTGTAAAAACATACAGTGTTGTGTAATCTGATTAATCGTAGCCTTTTGATAAAATAAATGATGGTTTTATAATTGAAAAAATGTTTTGTATAATATATTCTATTTTTTACATTTATGCGGAATTTGCTCCTTCGGATTGCATTTATATGTTGAGTACAAAACAGCAGATTCTACAAAGGTATGTAACTAAAGATAATGTAAAATTCTCCCAGGAATTTCTCAAGGGCCTCATTTAGGGCCACTGATTTTAAAATTATACACAAATGATATAAACATAAAATTACTTGCTGTGTGATGCAATTCTAAAATTACACAACCTTTTAATTTTATTTTAATAAACAAATAAGTAATAATATGAAGGACATATTACATTACATATAAGCATAATTAACACAATACATACTACCTACTGTACTTTTTCTTCTCAATGTATCTTCGTGTATCTATATTAAGTGCAATAGAGAGTTTTTCATTGATTTCATTCATTCATTCATTCATTTATTCATTACATAAGACTCCTGTAAACAATTTATTGAATTATCTAACCAACCTGCAATCCTCCTAGTAGCAGGGCAGTGCGACACTTGGTTGTATCTACAGATGGCAGGGAACACCTCGTTCAGACCTTTGCTCTTCAAGTGAGACTGGTCTACACAGTGCAGGATTATATCCATCACCTGAAATTTGTTGAGAAATTACAACAATAAGAAATATATATATGAATTATTTATTTATTTATTTCACACATTACAACCATCATTACAGATAAAATCCAATACGATAGTGCGGTTAAAAAAAAACATCAAATTGTACAAATAAATTGACATAGATTAAGCATTGATTTACATAAATTAAAAATAATCATTCCCTTTTGTAGCTTATTATATTTAAATTATGCATTTTTATCCAAATTCAATTTGGATTGTAGGTAGGAACCTACAGCTACAGCAGTTTTTAAATACAATACAATTGTTTCTTGTTTTACACCTCCAAAGAAATATTCTTCTTTTATTTAGTGGCAGTTCTGCCCCCGGCAGATTTGCAAAAGAAGTTAGATTTTTTTTTAATAGTTTAATAAAAAATATTTTTTCCTTTACAATTTCAGTATTAATCCTTTTCCATATAAAATGCGAAAGTAACTATGTCTGTATGTCTGCCTTTTCTTCAAGCCTAAACCTCTTAACTGATTTGGATGAAATTTTGCATAAACTGTTTGGAACTCGAAAATGGACATGGGATAGCTTTTATTCTGAAAATAACACGGGGCCAAGATATATAGGGGTTATAGCATAACTAGAGGTTTTGGTTTCACCACGGGGCATAGCTAGTAAGACAATTTTTGTTGTATCGTCATATTTATTTCTTAAAGGAACAGCTATCAATTTGTTTATTAATCCATTTCTTCTTTTTTAATTGTATAAAACAAATATTTGCATGCTGTATAAAAAGTGGCAAAACATACGAACATTTTCTAGGTAAAGATCACTGTATACCATATTTTTTGTAAAAAACATATGAATAAATGAATAAATAAATGTACCAACTCTACTCCTATTACGTCGCTTCTCAATTTTCAGTCCTTTTATCGCAAAATTAACCAATTACACTTTAGTTCCTTTCTGTCTCGTATTTTCACGAATATGCCGTGTCACTCTTGGATTTAAATAAGTGATGTACCTCCACCAGCAGTTCAGCGACCTCGGCGTGCAGCCGGTCGATCAGCAGCTCGATGCCCCTCAGCACCTCGGCGCGGCCCCGCTGCAGCGCGAGCGCGGCCGGCGGGGGCGGAGCGCCCGCGGGGGCGGAGGCGCAGCGAGCCACCTCGCGTGCCATTGTCGTTATGAACGCTGCTGGCCTATTGAATAATAACATTTTCTTGTGTCAATTCTAACGCGAGTACTTTCCATATTAAACTAGAGCTAGCTAGAAGTAGAGGTCTTTTTTTATATTGTATACATTATACGCTCCGTGCTAGACCTCGCGTTGTAATGTCACTTTTCACTTAAAATAAAAATTCATTTATTTCGGCAAAAAAGCATGTTTGCCTTAAGAACAATACAGGTGACAGCGGACTCCACACTAGGCACTGCCTGTCTCGTGGAGAGTTACCTGATACC
>LQNK01001813.1:85240-110923 GCA_001586405.1 Phoebis sennae | reverse complement strand
TATACATTACTAGCTGATCCGCGCGGCTTCGCTCCCGTAGCATAATGTTATAATTTTCCCCGTTTTTTTTCACATTTTCCATTATTTCTTCGCTCCTAATAGTTGCAGCGTGATGTTATATAGCCTAAAGCCTTCCTCGATAAATGGTCTAATCAATACAAAAATAATTTTTCATTTCGAACCAGTAGTTTCTGAGATTATCGCGTTCAAACAAACAAACTCTTCAGCTTTATTATATTAGTATAGATACGCTCCGAGCTAGACTTTGCGTTGTAATTTCACCTTTCACTTATAACACAATAAAAATAAAAATTCATTTATTTCACCATAAAAGCATGTTTGCCTTAAGAACGATACAGGTGACAGCGGACTCCACACTAGGCACTGTCTGTCTCGTGGAGAGTTACCTGATACCACACTCGACTATATTCATTACATAATCGCCTATTTCACCCCGTCTATCTTCGTTACCCCCTCCTCACCGATTTCACGCATTTCTGTACTCAAGATATAAGATTTTTTTATGGCAGAGCAAGCAAAGGAGCAAGTGGGTCGCCTGATGTTAAGTGATCACCGCCACCCATGAACACCTGAAACATCAGAAGTGCGGGTGCTTTGCCGGCCGATCTATACTATTTGCATACAAAATTTTATCAAGATCAGTAAACCATACCCCAGATATCCTCAGACAATCACCTATTTGTCGAAGCTATTCGACTATGAAATTGGATCAAGATCGGATAAACAATACTCTTAGTTAAATTTAGTTTTTCATACTTACATATAAACATGCAAACATATGAATATACAAACATGTAAACATGCAATCGCCCGGTCACCAAGACTTGTTTCGCTCAGTCAACTATCCCAGACACGTATACGTAACTCACATAGCAGTCACTATAAGGGTTAGCACACATATGTCCAGTCGATCTTCCTACAACATATATCTCACCTAGCAGTCACGATAAGGGTGAGCGCAAGCCTGGCCGTGCGGCAGGGGTCTGTATAAAGGTTAGCACACATCTGTCCTTTCGATCGTCCTATAACATATATCTCACCTAGCATTCGCGATAAGGGTGAGCGCATGCCTGGCCGTGCGGCAGGGTCTGTATAAAGGTTTGCGCACATCTGTCCTTTCGATCTTCCTACAACATTTATATCTCACCTAGCACTCACTATAAAGGTTAGCACACATCTGTCAAGTCAATCTTCCTACAACATATAACTCACCTAGCAGTCGCGATGAGGGTGAGCGCATGCCTGGCCGTGCGGCAGGAGTCGGCCTGCGCGGTGAGCGGCAACCCGTACGTCATCGACGGCACTAGCTTGTCCGCGTCTGAGCACATCTCTAGCAGACCTGAAGTTTACATTTAAATTTATATATTGTTATTTAATTAGACCTTGATAAAAACGTTATTAAAGTACATAATTTAGAATATACCTTAAACCACCGCATAGAATTCGCTATACATACTCGTGGATAATCTAAAATCAAAACACATCCCATTGTTCTTACAAAGGGTTTAAGAACATTTAACGATTCCGCGCGCTATTTGACTCAAAAACTGCCCTATAAAAGGTCTAAATAACAATATACCATATATAAATATTGCCGTTTAAACATTTAGTACAGAGTTATAATCTTTACATGGGACGAGATAAGTAAACGAAAGTTTAAATAGTTTCGGTTTCGACACCAATTTGGAAGCTTAAAATGTCGTAAATCACTGACATTTTGGCAGAGTTATATATATTATAAATTTGTAATCATTTTTATGGTAATAAATAAATAAATAACTGACAAACAGCTGTTTTAACAAGTACCGACAAACTGTACGTAGTTTAATTTTGCAGTCTCATCTATACACTGTTACAAAGGGTACCTTCAATCTGCGGTATTTTCGAACAAATTCGACATTGGGGCGTTCAAGAGACGAGCGTATATGTCCATCAAAGGCCGGCAAAGCACCTGCGACACTCCTGGTGTTTCAGGTGTTCATGGGCGGCGGTGATCACTTACCACCAGGTGACCCAATTGTCTTTGCCTGCTCTGCCATAAAAAAAAGGGTTCAATACAAAGTTGAATTTTCTTGACCTAGACTAGGGTTACACTTGACCTACCTAGTAAAACATGGCTGACATCCAGATACGGCTCCCATACAGCGAACCCGCGACCCAGCAGGTCCACGGCGGCTCGGCGCAGGGGGGTGTGCGCGGGGAGGCGGGGGGAGCCGGGCGCGAGCAGCAGGTGCGTAAGGGCCAAGGCTGTCAAACGCGCTAGGTTGTTCGAGGCGCTAAGAGTGAACCCTGGAAAATTTCAAGATGTTGTTCAAATTCAAAATCAAATTCATTTTTTGTCACCAATTATAATAATACCACTGTATATTTAACCCAGGCGCTTAAGGTAGCATTAACTTCAGGAGTCTGCGTTTTACAATAATATGTACAAAAATAGCCATTATTTGAAAATAATTATACAAGCAATGAATTGCTGCTGATATTATTTTTTTTACATATTTTATCCAACTATATCTAAAATCTTTTTATTTTAAAAAACTTAAAAAGTAAGCCAAGTTAATAATTAGTAAAAAAATACAAAACAACAAAATATTTGGACTATAAAACGTACCTTCAACAATGGAACTCTTTCGACTGTCGCCATCTTTACGTCTCTTGTTGCCTGCACCTGGAATGAATTTAAAAATATCAAATCAAAATCAGTACTTTAGTCCTTACTTAATATTATGTATGCGATAGTAACTCTGTCTGTCTCTCTCTTCTTAACGCCTAAATCACTGGACCCATTTGAATAAAATTCTGTACAGAATTGTTCGAAAACCAAAAGAACCTGCACACGGTGTGTAAAATTTGGTTAAAATCGGTTAAGTAGTTTAGAAGTCCATCGCGGACAAACACTGTGACACGTAATTTATATTTATTATGATTAACCTAGACTTAGTTAACTTTTATTTGTATTTATCAAAATGCAACTATCTTACCTTCGCTAGTAATGTCTTGACCAAACTCAGCACCAATGACGCCCAAGAGTACCACAGCTGTGGTCTGCTTTCTCTTCAATTCAGCAATGGAAGATGGCTTCCGAACAATCTCTTCTTCTTCTTCTTCAAACTCTTCTTCTTGCTGTAATTGAGGAATATTTAAATGTAAAAAAAATATTGTAGTATCAGCTTGAAATACAATTGGTGATATGTCTTTGAACATTGTATTTACAAAAAAAAATAAAAAAGATGTATAGAGTTCATTGATAAGCTACGGGAAAGAAGAAAGTCTATGCAATGAAAGTCTATGCATTTGCATTATCAGTCACATCATTTCTATGTCTTTGTTCTGGAATATTGGCTGTCAAGGCCTATTTGAAAAAAAAGGAAACGTTTACAGATATATTTAAAAAAAAATTCTTGACGTTCAGGGATATTAATTTGAAGAACTTGAAATATGGCTATAAATCTAATCTATCTAATTAAATTATCATTCTAGGTGGGCCCATGGTAGTCCATGGTTTGCCACCATTATTATTTAAAAAACTTTCTGCTTATCTAACACCTATTTTTATTTGTTTTTACTAGACTATCCTAGGTCTCGAACACCTAAACAAACACTAAAAGTGGTTCCAAGCTTAGAAAAGGGAAAGATAAAAGCAAAGGATTTATAGGATAGAAATAGGACTGGGAAATAAGAGATGAAATGGAAATGTGAATATAGCCAAGATCTTGAATATTACAACGCGAGGTATAGCTCGGAGCGAGCCACTAGTTATAATTTAATTCACTCACGTCTCTAGCCAGTTTCTCAGCGGGTTCATTCTGCACAACTTGCAGGTATTGCCTCCAGTTGTCCTCTAGAAAGTTGCTTTGACTTAGGCTATTATTTAGAGTAGAATATAGAAATAAATAATAGAAAGCTCTCACGTCTCAAGCCTTATTCTCAACAGCTTTGCGGGGTGATGGTCTAAACTTGGGCCTTTGGCACCTAACCCAGTATTCAGAGCAGAAAAAAGAAATAAATCATTGAAATGACTTACATCTCTAGCCAGTTTCTCAGCGGGTCCCTTCCTTCCCAGCTTGCGGGTTGATGCTCTCTACTATCGCCTTTGGGACCTAGCCTGGTCTTTAGAGAAGAAAATATAGAAATATATCATTGAAAACACTCACGTCTCTGGCCAGTTTCTCAGCGGGTTCCTTCTGCGCGGCTTGCGGGTTAATGCTCTCCGTGTGCGTGTAGAGGGGCAGGTATTGCGCCCAGTTGTCCACTAGGGACTTACGGCCTTTGGGTCCTAACCTACAATCGAGGAAATAAATAATATTAATCATTAATTTTTTTTTTATGTTATAGTAGGCAAGCAGTTGCAGTTCACCTGATGTTAAGTGACTGACCGCAGCCCATAAACATCTACATGGAATGTCACAGATGCCTTGCCGGCTTAAAGGAAGGGGAGGGGATAAGAAGATAAGGAGAGGATTAATGATAGGAGAGGAGATAGTTGGGAGAGGACTAGAACAGGACGGGAGAGGAATGGAATGGGAATACATATATGTATTATAAAGCTTAGCTAAATTTTGCAAGGACATGTGTTGACATCTATGTTTTAGCATCTTTTGGGAGAAAAATAATGATATTCTTCACCTACCCACTTAATATTGAAATGGCTAACGAAAAGTAATGATACCTGGCAAGTTCAGCAAGCAGCAAAGCTTGCGCTGCGTCTCTCACTTCCAAGCAGTGGTGTTGCCATCTACGAGCCAGCATTTCCACCTGAGGTCGCTTGAAGTTCTTTGCACCTGAAATGTGTAATGTTTTGTATTTTTTTAGAGTTCATGAAATGAAAATGACGTATGTCGAAGAGGAACCAAATTCAAATTATCAATACAAGAACATTTGTCATAATGAGTTACGGTGTCGATCAAATTTATTCGTTGTTCATGACGTAATTTTTGTTAGATACTTTTTATAGTCCATACGAAAACGGTAGTTTGACAATTGATTTTTGGTCACTACGCAGTGTTATCTACAATTTCAGTTGTCATCAAAAATACGCAGTAGCCCTGCTGGTCAACCCTCAGTCGGTAGGTCAGGATGTTCAAAAGAGCGATTTAGTAATTGTGATGCTTCATGTACATTAAATTATCCAAATCTTAGATCTCTATACAAAACTAAAAAAAATAAAATATACCAAAATACAACGGAACACTCTTTACGTTGGTAAAGATTCTGATTACTTAACTAGATTCTGCCCGCGCCTTGGCTTGCAATCAGGGTGTATAGATCAAAAGGGGTGGGGGGAGAAATTTTTATACACCAGATGTTAAGTTGAAAGAAGTTTATAGGAACTGTGGCAATAAATGTGAAATACTTACCAGCCGCGACAACTTTATCAGGCAACAGTACACAGTGCAAGGTGGCCAACAAAGACCAGCCCTGTTTGATGTGAGCCTGCTGCGCCGCTAACTGTTCCTCCCTCTCCTCGTCACCTCCCCAGGAAGACGTGCGCGTAGTGGGACTGGAATATAAAAATAAGGGAATCGAAATAGCACATAAAAAGACACGTGCCTCGGAGAGCACGTAAAGACGTCGGTCTCGCACCTGGTCTTTTTCAGGTCGAATCAGTCTACCGTCCAATATAATAATGAGAGTTAAGAAATTTGGAGGGTACCTATTGTTGTTATAATAGTACTCTCACATCTTCTGCACACTACTGGTCCTATAGCTGGCACCATTTTTGGGTGTGTGTTTGAGGCATGAAAACTTGTATGAGTCCTTTATTATTTGTATTGTATTTACTTTAATTTGTTTATTTCTTTTGTATCACGGTGTGTGTTTTGTGGAGTTAAATAATCGAGACAGGGACTGTTGAGACCTATGGTAAGTCTTGGTGATATCACCTACCTTCGTATAGTTACCGATACTTTTGGTGACCATTCTGAAGTTGACACTTAAAAACCTGTTTATATGTAGTTTATTATTTATGAGATGTAGTACGATAAGATTCCAAGTTAAATGTTGGATCCTGTGGCCCATGGTAAGTATTTATTACAGTCAATTGATATAGTTGCCGTCAAAGTTGGGGACCGATCGATCGACCGATATCGGTAGAATATCCCCGGATATTACTGTCATTAAACCTTAACCGCAGAGCTTATTCCGTTGATTTTCAAGGAGTTCCCTGGAATATCTTCCACATGGATGATCAGACTTGAACCAAATTTCTATGGGACAACACTGAAACTCTTTCGAATGCAAAAAGAATTTTTCAAGTCGGTCCATAAACGCCGGAAGTATGCGGTAACATACATAAAAGAATACGGTCGAATTACCCTCCTCTTTTTTGAAAGTCGGTTAAATACTAACCGATGCATGCGTCTATTGACCTCCTGCTCCGGCACGAAGCTCGCGTTGCTCATGGACATGAGCGTGTTGGCGAGCGCCACTATGGACAGCAGGTGGTTGGTGGTCAGCGTCGTGCTTAGCTCCCAGTGCAGTTTGGACGTGAAGAGGCTGAAACAATATGGTAAAAAATAATAACGGTAAGTCAGCTTTTAGATCATCATCAGCATCGTTCGTTACATAACCTTCCTAAATATTTTTATTTTACACAATTGCTAGTCACAGTGATATATTGTATATGCTATGGCACTGCTAAGAAGATACTCCTGTCAGATAATGTACCACATGCATCAATGTCCAATTCCAAAGCTATGCAGTAACTTGCCTTGCCTTGCATTTTCGCATAGCAGGACAAGGTTTTACTCTATTCTGTATTATGATCGTCTTCATCTAGTGCTTTATTACTAATTAATGTCAAATATATGCTGTTGGAAACGAATAAGCTACTAAACACCTAATAAACATCTGGTACCTAGAATTTTAATTGTTTTCCTACCGTGTAAATTTCTCCTGTCTGACCAGTTCTGGAGGAAGGTTACTCGTCAGCAACATAGGATCATCAGGGATGGTGGCGCAGGTGTCCAACCAGCCCCCCAGCCACGTGGGCAGCTGGACCGCCATGTGACCGTGCCGGGATACTACTCCGAAACATACTGGCACCTGGAATGGAAAAATATAGCTTTAAAAAATAGTACAGAACGGTTCGCAGTTCTTTTGGGTATGGTGTCTCATTGTCTCTTTCTAAACAGGTGATGAGTTTGCTCACTGGCCTATTTGTTTTCAAAACTGTTACTGTATACTGGATAAACTATCAAGACCCTAGCAGTATATACTTTTAAATTTTAAACCTTGGTTTGTTAATGCATACTGCGGGCTAATTATGTTTATTATTGTCTTTAAGACTGCAACTATATCAAATGGTTCTGCAAGCATTATGTTACATGGAGTCTTACCAGAATATATCTCATACTCTAATAGTCACTAAAATTGTCATAAATGTGAAGGTAGAAAGTATCACCAAGAGTTGCCATAGATCTCAAAAGTCCCAGCTTCAATTCGTACACTCTGCCCAAGTCAGGATCCAGACCTTAAGCATGTAGAAGCTACACGAGGACCTTCACTATCTTTCGGATGAGTATTGCTTTGCAAACAAAGGTGGAATCTTACTAGAATATACTTTAGAGCTCTTTTTGCTTGGACTCCAGAGTGGTCACCATCTCTGACGGCAACTATATCAAATGTAAACTGTATTAAGTACTTACCACAGGCCTAACGATCCAACATTTCACTTAGAATCAGATCTATAATCAGGTTTTTAAGCGCCAACTTCAGAATGGTCATAGTCATGGTCAGAAGATATTACCAACACTTACCATGGGTCTCAACAGTCCCAGCTTCGATTCGCACACTCTGTCCAGGTCAGGGTCCAGCCCCCAGGCGTGTAGCAGCGACATGAGGATCTGCGCAATCTCCATGGTGTGCGGAGGTTCTGCCAGCGACATATCTCGTGGTCTACGCTTTTTCTGCTCATTTTGCTCTTCTGAAACAAAAAATAATAAATAATTAATGAAATATAATAGCTACCATTGAGGTGGGAAGATTCGCAAGCTCTCTGAACTGTTTTAAGGTCTGAATATTACGATTTCAAAGAAGTTTTAAAGAATATTTGATATAATTGATAGATTGTATTGTGACTTCTTGGTGGAAATGCATTTTAAGTATTAAATTAAATACTATTCCTATTTCCACTATTTCAACAGTCTTTAATTCAATATTTAAGAATATTTGAATAAATATTTACTTTAAACGATATTATATTAAGAATCAATAGACAATATAAATGGAAATAAAGGCATTTACAAATGTTCTTCCTTACTATCCTTCCTTTCTTACTTTAAATAATATAAATGCGAATTTATCTCTGTCTGTCTGTATGACTATCTCTTCTTCATGTCTTAACCACTGAACTGATTTGAATGAAATTGTTTTACACACACACACACAAACTATTGCGTTTGTTGGGTCAACTTAATTAATTTATTTCTAAATAAACCGTGAACAAACTCGCAAATTCGGCGTTCCATTATCAGATGACCCTCCAAACGCAAAGACAGTACAAGCTCATTACAAAGCATTTCGTCATACTCTCACAGTTTTGACATATAACATACAATACGCAGCTTAATTATAATAATTGTGCGAGCCGAATAGGGTTGCCACCATATTCTTGATAAAGAAAACCACATAAGAAATAGAAGAAAAACCCAAAAACGTCGTCTGGATGAATTATATCCGACAAAACATTATGTATGTATGACATAAATCCATTATATGTATGACGATCTGATTGGCGCAGTTGATGTGACGATGGTCTATTGTAGCTGAGGATGTGGGTTCTATCCCCACGCTTAGAAAACTATTACGTGATGAACATTGTAAATTACTACTGTCTGTGTAGTGTGGAACGTCCCTGAATATTTATATATTTATTTATTGTTTTTATATTTCTTGGCCAAAATCCTTCTTCTATTTAATTCTGATTTTCCGACCTTTCTAGATGTGTAATATTCGAACTTTACATACGACATTATCTTATCCCCTATGCCTGAGAGTAATTCAATACAAAAAAAGGGGGCCTATTCAGGACTTGCTTATGATCTCTCCTCCTACTGTGCCCATCGGTTAACGAGAACGGTATATCTCCGGCGCAGTTGGCTAGTCTCCGAGTGATCGCTCAGCCAAAACCGGCCAGGAAAACTAGCATAATTTAATTTATTCAGACATTTCAATAACACTGACACTCCATTGTTGTAAATACCTCTTATATGTCACCCGTATTTTAAAATGGCGTTGATTATTTATTTAACACCAGATATACAAATAATGAGAATGTTACAAAGTGGCGTTGTTTTCAAAAAGGGATAACCACTCAGCCAAATATGAGGTGAAAACCTCAAACATGTCATGAGCATTTATCATGAAATTCCGCGGGTAATAGGTAGTATAGTAAAATTTCCATCGCTCACGTAAGAGGCAACCCTATACGACTCTTGTCCTATGTGTCTGACCTTGCTGGTAATTGTGAAACCGTTAATCATAAAATCATATCACGACTAGCTGAGACGCTGTATTAAATACTAGCTGTACCCCGCGGTTTCACCCGCGTAACTTCTGATTAAATGGCAACTCCGGGATTAAAAGTCTATATGTTATTCTGAACCCTTATCTATATGTATACCAAGTTTCATCACAATCGGCTCAGTAGTTTTTGCGTGAAAGAGTAACAAACATCCATACATCCATACTTACAAACTTTCGCCTTTATAATAGTAGTAGGATAGTATCTAGAGACCCCTTTGTTGTATGATCTGTACGACACTAACAGTTTTGCAAGTAGTTACTTAGTACATTCTGTCAAGAATTCACTGCAATGACGACCCCATTGGCGCAGTGGATGTGGCAATTCGTCTATTGCCCCGGAAGGTGTGGGGTTCGATCCCGACGAGTATATAATTATGATGTGATGGACATTGTAATTTTTTACAATAGTAACCCTATCTTGTAAAGGATCCCAAAATACAGGCTGCGCCTAGTTTGGGTCCTAATTCTGTATCGGTTTAAATGTCATTATGTAGACTATATTTACAAAAAAAGTATGTTTAAGTATGTCTATCAGTTATCTAGTTTCCAAAGCTTAAGTTTGGGCCTAGATGGCGTTGAGTAAAATGTACAGGAATATTTTATTTATTTTAGTTTTAAAGACGTATTCACGTAAAAAAATTGTTCTAAACAAGTATAGGTCAGTAGACCATTATTGTGTCTCCATTTGATTAACAATATTGGCTTATTACCAACATAATTTATACAAGTTATAAACTATTTCCTGCTCGCATTCATTTATGTATTTACAACAAAAAGCATGTGTAAGTGTTTAAGTATATCTATCTATTATCTAGTTTTCACAGCACAAGCTTTGCTCAGTTTGGGACTAGATGGCGTTGAGTTAAATGTCAAGAAATATTTTATTTATTTTAGTTTAAAACACGTATTCACGTAAAAAAATGTTCTAAACAGGTATAGGTCAGTAGACCATTATTGTGTCTCCATTTGATTAACAATATCGCTTATTACCAACATAATTTATACAAGTTATAAACTATTTCCTGCTCGCATTTACCCCAGTCCAGCCAAGGCCGCCACACCCAGCTAGCCCACGTTGCGAAACATTATTATAGTACATTGTTTGATTATAAGCTGTGGACCATTTGGTTAAAAATTAAGTTATGAAATCACTTTGACTTAGGATCACAATTGTATTTATTTATTTGCACTTTATTGAGTTGATAAAAGTACAGATAGTAACTTAAATTCTAATAATGTAACAATCAACAAAGGGCGGCTTTAATACTCAAAAGTAATCTCTTCCAGGAAACCCATGTCGTTAGAATACGTGTGTTGCCACCCCATTTCTACCCGTGGGTGTCGTAAGAGGCGACAGAGGGTAATTCTGCTGCATAACATCTTCAGCAATAAAAGTGTGGGAGCCGAAACCTATATTTCCACCCCATCCCTCTCCCATCCTGTTCTTATCCTCCCCCAACTTCCTATCATAAATCCTCTCCTTAACCCCTCCCCTTTCTCCAAGCCGGCAAGGCATTTGCGACACTCCTATGTTGCAGATGTTCATGGGCTGCGGTCAGTCACAGTCACAACATAAAAAAAAAAACCCACTGAAATAGATGATCTTGTAGGAGGCAGGTAAAAGTGTAAAATACTTAAAGAAAGAAAAATAAAAGTTAGTTTAAAATATGATTGTGCATATTATATGCATATTACATAAAATAAATTCCATTAATTAGATTTATTTTCGACGTGAAACTGTCTTTAAAGTTGCTGTCAAAAGGAGGCAATGCAAAGACCTAATAATAACGAAACGGGACGAAATAGTTTGGCATTGTAGCTCCGAATCTATCAGCTTCATCCTAAATTCAATTATACCACTGGGTAGCTAAAGAATCAAATAATATCTTACGATACGTGAGAAGGTCCAAGTTCGATGATTAAGACAAATATAATGCTGTTAAATTCATTCCAAGATTTCAGTTATTTTTGAAATAGCTTCAGCCTGCGGTTTACGAAAAAAATGTCTATAGATCAATATAAGCTATTCTATCACCTAATTCAGGTAGCCTATATGTATTTAAAATAATTTATATTATTACCATTAATTAATATTATTGTTGGGTAAAGTACAAGGACGTCAAAATTATTTATAGTTCTAACAAACAAAGTGAATTCCGTAAACATATAACACGCATTACAAAACCCAAATCGATATTGGACTCCATAAATTATTCCAAATTTAAAATTATCCTTTAAAAAGGCGGGAAATAAATACAGATAAACCAACACGGAAGCGGCGCACAGATAATAAAAACAAAATATAGACATTCATAGACTTTGGCCTTTCCTAATAACTTTAATAACGGTAATTAAAACATTGGACACGACTAACATTTACAAAATATGTGTGTATTTTTATACACGTTTTCCTTGCTTTTTGCCGCCAAATTGTTGGCTTTGACCTACAAAATATGTTTACTTGATAGATTGTATTGTCACTTATTGATGGAAATGCATTTTATAATTTTTTTATACAATTAAACTCTTTTCACACTATTTCCACATAAAAAAATATTTAACTTACAAAGTGTTTCGACAACTTGATGTCTACTACCTGATGATGATTGGTCGAAAGTTGTAAATTAAAGAAAGTTTATTAAAAAAAATAGTGTGAAAAAGATTTTATGTCTATAAAAATATTATACAAGATATGTGTTTGTCAACTATGGAATTTATAATAGGTTTCAAATGTGGTCAGATATTTTGTCGCGGTAGTTTTTCTCGCAAAGTTTCTCGATATAACATCACATTTTTACAGTGTGGAATAAATACTTTTATATGCATTCTTGATCTCATAGTATTATTTATGAATACGGGCTAAGATTTCAACAAAAATAAAATAAAATTTAATATCTACTTATTAGTGTGAGGCAAAAAGTTATTATTTTTCCATTTTCAGTGACCTGTCAACGGTAATCACATCATCTAGTCACAATCCAATCTCAGAGTTAAAGTTTATATACATCATTAAACCTTAACCGCAGAGCATATTCTGTTGATTTTCGAGGAGTTCCCTGGAATATCTTCCACATGGATGATCAGACTTGAACCAAATTTTTATGGGAATTTTTTTTCCAAATCGGTCCATAAATGCCGGATTTATGCGATAACATTAAAAAATTTAAAAAAAAAACGGTCGAATTGAGAACCCTTTTTTTAAAGTCGATAAATAATAATTCATTACACATTACGCATATAAAAAAGAACTTATACGGTACAGTTAGTCATTAATATAGGTGTTATAAAGGTCGCACTGGCATTTGTAGTGAAAAGACTACTTGCTCCCGAATACCAATGTCAATATCGTATAGTGCTGTGACATGTATATCGATATATTTTAAAATTATTTATTTCATACTAGCTGTGCCCCGTGGTTTCACCCGCGTGTATCACTTATCCGTGGGAAACGGAAACGGATCCCGCGAGATTTCTATGTCCTTTCAAACAACCTCCGTACGAGATTTCATCGAAATCGGTTCAGTGGTTTAGACGTAAAGACGAGACAGACGGACAGAGTTATTTGGCATTCATAATATTATTAAGGATTTCTCATTTTTTATTTTCTTTTAGTTTTATGTACAGCTAATTTATATATTAAAAATATAAATTAACTGTATATACTTAGACTATATGATGCAAAAGCCAGTATAAAAATAATTTTTGTGTGAACTATTATATATCCGTTACCCGAACATATCTACTTTCATGACTTTAGTAGAATACGACATGACAAATAGAACTAACGTTTAGCATAATAGCTAAAATAAATATAGGAGTAGCATTTCAAGTGACACTTTATAATAATGGTTTCCCGATCGCCCGGTTGGCGCAGTGGATATAGCAATGGTCTGTTGCGCCGGAGGGTGTGGGTTCGGTCCCCACAAGTTTATTATGTGATAAACATTGTTATTTTCTACTGTCTGTATGTTAATTTATCTATAGTATCTATTGTTGGGAATTGTTCCAATGATACACATCACTTGCACGTACATGTTTATTATCCAATGTTTCGTAACAGTCTGAGACGAGTACAACACTTACAACCTATTTTATAATAGTCAATGACACACCATTTAAGAGAGGGTAAATGACAATATCATAAACAACTACTTCATAACAATTTACAATAATTAATAACAATATTAAATATTACACAAAGTTAACTAATGCATTTAATACTTAAACATTCAAGACTAAATACAAAATAATACTCAATAAACAATTATATAGATGGCACCACTGTTTTATACTATCATGACATTTCTGTTACTGTAAACAACTGTTACTAACACTATATATTTAAATATAATTTATTTTTAAGTATATCTATCAGTTTTCTAGTTTGGTACTAGATGGTGTAGTGTTAAATGCCCCTAAATATTTATTTATTTCATATATTAATAGTATTACTTTGTCGCTAATATATTTATTAATCTCTTCAAGTCGATTTACATTCAAGAAAGCATACCAATCCATATATGGCAATAGCATAACTTTCAAAAAGGCTTATCTAATCGAAATTCCACCAACGTGCCTTTTAAGACCTAATTAGTTAAATCTAGATCATTCAAGTAATGCCTAAAAGAGCAAAAAAGTCACTTAAATTCAAACCACGGAACAATTTAAAGATATCCATCGGACAAAACGTTTAAAAACTATAAAAGCCTTACTTGAGTAACTTAGTGACGTAACAGCGACTCAACTTAGCCATAACTTGAATGATAAAACCTAAAATCACATAGCATTGAAAGCTTGGAGAAAGGTTTTACGAATTGTGTTGAAATAAAATTTAATATTTTTAAGTGTACGAAGTGTAATCCTAGTAATATTATAAAATGGTTGTGTTGAAAGGTTTGATGTTTGTATGTCAATTACCCCGCAACTACTGAATAGACTTGTATGAAATTTTGTATAAAGGTAGGCTATTAATACGGGATTTGGTGATGCTTTTTATACCGGAATTACCATGGGAATTACGCAGATGACTGCGGGATGTGACTAGTATATTATAAACTAAAACCTTGAATCAAATACTTTTTTACACAATTTCCACAATTTATTAGTAAACTTTATTTAATTTACAACCGGTTTTAAAGAAACCTCATCTTTTTTTTTGAAATCGGTTCAAGAAATGACAATACAATCAAGTACATATATCATAAATCTATCATACATATATCAAGTATATCATAAACTAGCTGTTCTGCGTGGTTTCACTTCCGTAACATAACTTTATATAGCCCATAATATAGCCTGTGTCACTCAGTGAAAATTCAGCTTTGGAACGTTGAAAGAATGTTTAAAATTGGTTCAGTAGTTTTTCTATGAAAACATTCCAAACATACATACAAAAATGCAATGTTTCTAATATTAGTATTGAGTATATATATTAATTAATTATGAGATAAATATTAATTTTATCATTACAATACTAGCGCAAATCCACTACCGGCATAGTAATCGGCTGTCCATAAATAGACTGGAACTGGGTCGGTCAAAGCGGGCTTTTACAGATACCTAGTTATTTAAATTGTTTCAAATTATTTGTACTTTTAAGATTTTTTAAATATCTTCTTAAGAAAGAACAAAATTATACAAAGGTAAAGGACAACGGACGACCACTAAGATCAACTTTAATAACGCATATTCATTTTGAATCAATTTACTATGCCTAAGTTTTCACAAGAGATATACTTATGATGGATCAACCTCAGGGACATTACCAGTCTCAAATAACATCATGCAAAGCCCTTTGTTCCTTATTGGGGCATGGGCCGTTTGACTAAACGATTTTTATATAGTTCATATCAGCCTTCCATGCATCGCGAAATCAATACTTTTTTCAAGTCTCCACCGGGGATCGAATTCGGAACGATTCAAAACTCAACCACTGAAGCAAGGAGGCGACTCAAAAAAGAACCAACCAACAATGACCAACATAAAGAACGATAAACGTTCTGAGTGGATTAAATCTATAATTTTTTAACAAAATTTAACATACCAATACTTTTTTATGTAAAAATACTTTGTTTTTGTAAAACTTGATTTTTTTTCTACTATAGTACGAGAGAATAAGAGACACGAATTTAATATCTGTTCATATTCTAAGTTCCCATTAATACAGTTATTAATCCTTCCCTTTTCACCTCTCCTTCTAAAGTACGAGAAGTTACATTTAAAAAATTGAGACATTAGTTTTAACAAAATAATTGAGTACCCTTTTCCTACACTAATATGTTAAAGACTTTGTTTGGTTGTAATGAATAGGCTCAAATGGATTCGGACCAATTTTAAAAATTCTTTCACCATTCGAAAGCTACATTATCCACGAGTAACTTAGGTTATATAACATTACGCTACGGGAGCGAAGCCACACGGAACTGCTTTTTAAATAATAATAATAATAATAATAATTTTATACATTGACACAATAATACCGTCACGGATGTTAATATACGCAAAAAATAACAGCAAATATCACGGAAAGCCACAATGCCCGACAAATTAATACAATTGGAATGTCAATCAAGAAAAAAAACTCGCATGTCAATTTCCTACAATACATCCGGAGCGAAATAAAAGACGATATAAACCCACACAAAATTGCACCTTATTCCCATTACAAAAGGTACAAATTTCAACAACAGCGCCTTCAAAACCAACTTACGCATGCAGCTATCAATAATAATTAAAATAATTATGCACCTTATTACGCTCAGACAAGGCACAGATTATAAAAATGTATCGATTGTTCACAAACACATAAATACAGCTGGCAAAATTGTCATAGCTCTTATTGCCTTGTAATAGGGTTGAAAATTCAACTAATTATTGTTGTGTGTAGAAGTTTTGTGGTAATAAAAGTGGTTTGTTCCTTGCGGGGTCGCGGTTTCTATATCACGGGTCCGGTCGGCCGTGATTGAAGGAATGCTGGTGAAAGGTGGTGGCCAAGTTACAGACGCCAGCGAGGTACATTCTAGAATTATTTTTTAAATATTGTAGGTAATAGTTACAAAATATTGTAGGTACAAAATAATACACGTGACATAGGAGGGGGGTTATTTTTAACCCTCACAATGTACTACCAAGGGGGTTAAAAGAAGTCAAAAGAAACCTCACGTTATAAATATGCTGCCCTTAACAGCAAAACATATGATAATTATTGCATACGATAAAAGTTGATAGAGTAGTAAATTTAAGTATAAAACGTATACATCTTCTCACTTGATAACAAATAGACTCTTCCTAGATACTCAATAATTAAAAAATCGTTGTTATAGATCTTATATAATATGTTAAATATTAATTTATTCCTTTAGATCTTGATAAATCGCTACCGCTTATAACAGATCCCACAAAACGCTCCAAGTGAATGGCGCACGGCGTGACGCACCGATCGTATCTAGATCAGACAATGAACATGACAGTCTGTGAATAAAAACAATTTTATACACGCAATGAGTCCATTTCGTTTGTGTTCAGCCTCCTAATATAGTAGACATAACTCAATGGATACAAATTTATAATCAAATCAAATCAAAATAATTTACTTCTCTAAAAATATTTTTTAAAGGTAGTTAGGCTTCCTTTGTAAGAGCTGGTGCCCGAAGGGAAATATAAAAGCTGTAGTATGGCTCGCCAGGACCATCAAATCTATAAAACGCAAAGGTGACTGACTTACATAGTGATCTTTCAACTTACAGCCCAAACCGCTGGACGGATCGGACTGAAATTAAGCATTTTAGAAAGGATTTTGATCAAATCCCATGGGGACGTGGAAACCAGATATACGTAGATTAAACCGCGAGGCACAGCTAGCATAAATATATTAAAAAACTGTCAGACAATTTCAGAGCTAAAACTACTTGAAATACAATTTTTTTTATAAAATAATTATTTTATAATACATTTTTATGTGTTAGACATAAAAAATGTATTATCCTAGTAGTTTGACTGACAACTACCGCTCATATACTCAAAAAATCAAAATACTTTTTGTTCAAAATCGCTACCACTCATCGCTTGTTCCACACACGCCCAAGTGAATGGCGCAAGGCGTGACGCACAGTTATCTACATCAGACAATGGACATAGCCGTCTGAGAATAAATACAATTTTATACGCAACAAGTTCATTTTGTTGTAAGGTCCTTGTGGGCTGGAATCTTGTACTGTATGATTGATACATCAATGCTAACGTACCGAAACGAACATGATTTTAAACAATAGATTTACTCGTAATAATAAATACATTTTCCTGTCAGATTCCGAACTCTCGTATTAGCGTAAGCGAGTTTGTGTGA
This sequence comes from Phoebis sennae, assembly GCA_001586405.1. Lineage (NCBI taxonomy): Eukaryota > Metazoa > Arthropoda > Insecta > Lepidoptera > Pieridae > Phoebis > Phoebis sennae. Next base: position 93,033 of record LQNK01001813.1, on the reverse strand, counting down.
ATATGCGAGCGATGTATGAAATGATTTCTGATTTATACATAGCAACGCCAGGTCGAGCTCGGAGCGAACCACCAGTTAATCATGATTTAAAAATAAGATCCGTCTCAAAATATTGATAAAAAAAAATTAGCAAACTTCAATTGAATTAATTGATAAATGCGAAAGTTAAATATAATATTTTTTCATATTTCATAAACACTGAAACTATGATTAAAATTTATTTTTATGTCTGTCTGGGCGTTGATCATGTTAAGCCACAGGGTAGGGCAGGGCACGCTGAAAGACCAATATTGGGTTCAACTTATCGGCTGCATGCGAAAAAATATATAACCGGAGGATAAAAAAATAAAATCAAGAATTTATAATTAAATGATATATCATTGTACAGGTCTTTAAAACTAGAATATTTTTTTTGTAAAAGAAACAGTTAACTAAATACGCTTCTAAAATCGTAAAAATATTACACGTCATTATTCTTGAAAAATACACAAAGGACGAAATTTTATAGTCCACACACACATAAAGCTAGTCATAAAGAAACAACTATATATACCCAAAACCATAACACTGACGTATAGGTGAGAAAAAACATCACAAGCGGATATTTTTCAACCGGACTTCCATATCCTTATTAAAACCAGATCTAACATCATAAAAACATTACATTATGACAAGTTATTAATACAGTTAGTAATCATAAAATCGTAAAAAACGATTAATTGTTTTGCCGTTTTTGTAACAATTAATATGTAGATTCTTTTGTTAATGTTTCAGTTAATTATTAAATTAAATTATAAGGCTCTTATAAAATCACCGCCGTGGTGCCGTGAACACTAGAAACGTCGTAGGTACCATATTAATCTCAAGAGGATAAAGAAATAAAAACAATTGCCAAAAAATTTAGAGCGAGGAAGTCGGTTCTATTTTTTGGCAAAAATTTTTATTTATCCCTTTTTAGTGTCCTGTGAAGGGTAATCACATCATCTAGTCACAATTCAGTTGATATATACATCATTAAACCTTAACCGCAAAGCTTATTCTGTTGATTTTCGAGGAGTTCCCTGGAATATCTTCCACATGGATGATCAGACTTGAACGAAATTTCTATGGGACCACACTGGAACTACTCTTTCGAATGCAAAAAGCATTTTCCAAATCGGTCCAATAACGCCGGAGATATGCGGTAACATACAAAAAAAATACGGTCGAATTGATAACCTCCTCCTTATCTTTGAAAGTCGGTTAATAATGGGTAAATAAATAAACATTTACAGAGTACCCGCTATTTACGAGGGTTAGGAAGATTGTATATGAAAGGTCTTGATTTGTACACTAGCTCAGCTCCGCGGTTTCACCCGCGTCTATATCCCGTTCACGCAGGATTTTCGGTATAAAAACTATCCTATGTCATTCCTGGGGTTTCATGGAATCTCTGTACAAAATTTCATCCAAATCGTTCCTGTAGTTTCGAAACCTATTCAATACAAACAAACAAATTTTTCCTCTATATAATATTTGAATTTACTAGTGGGGTCTGGTAAGCCATAGGGCAGCTTTTACACAAACTCCCTTGGGGCGCCATGTCCCTGTTCAAAATTACATCCAAATCGGTCCTATAGTTTCGGAGCCTATACAATACAAACAAACAAATCTTTCCTCTTTATAATTAGTATAGCCGATGCGAGTTCTAGCTCGGAGCGAGCCGAATACGCTAACCACGAACTAGTATTAGCTGTATTAAATAAATCTATATATCCCAAAATTAACGTGACAGAAGTAGGCCGCCTGACTTCTAGGAAATTCTTACCTTAGAATAGAATAAAAAAGAAAATATTTTTTGTTCATGTAAACTTTTTACAAAGTGCTTATGAATAGTCATCTTTTTAATTTACCACCGAAAATATATTTATAATGTACTCAAAAATGTAAGTATTGAATTAAAGACTTTTTGCGCTATTTCAAAAATGTAAATTTAAAAACGAATTAAGAAACAACTTCCACACATAAACTTCATCTAGATAGATTTAGATCTAGCCTAGATAATAGCATGTATTCTGTGCATTGTTCTAGTACTAATTATTGTAACATCTGATAACTTTTTATTATTACTACAACTACTATTAAACCAAATGATGGTTTTATCAATGTACATAAATACATAGCCTTTTTTTTAACGTGAGGGAATTTATGCATGGATACCCTGGTACCTCGGGGGAAGCAGTAGGGTTATGTCAGACTCTAACTGACTAAAACCTCACTTTATGATCTACGTAAGGAACTCACACGGTGCCCCAGACACAAATACATAGCCTAAGAGATTTATTTATTACTGGCTGTACACCACGGCTTCAACTGTCCATTTAAAATAATAACTTTATGCCAAAAATAGAACCGACTTCGTCACACTAAAAACGGAGGAGGTTCTCAATTCGATCGTATTTTTTTTGTGTGTAACCGCATATCTCAGCCATTTATGGACCGATTTGGAAAATTCGCACGCCATTGTCACAATTATCGGACATTTAACGCTATCGAATAGATAAACTATCGTACAAGACTCACAGAAAATCAGGTATAAGATGCACAAAATTTAGAAGCCTCTAAAACATTTGTACTTGTAATTTAAACAATTAATTATGCAACCCACGACCCTGGGTACTGGCTCGCAATTACCACTGAGTCAGAGGCTGTTGCAAAGATCATGGTCAAAACAAATACATTAAAAAAGCTAGCCTTATCTATGCAATACATCAGGTATTATGCACTTTAAAATTAATGAAGTTTTAAAACAAATGAAGGATTTAATTTCAAAAGCTACGTTATTCCATTTAAGTCTCGTTCTTAATTTGGGTTATTTTTAAGGTTCCGTAGTTAGAAGGTAAAATTCCGATTTTAATTGCTATGCGTCTGCTGTCTGTCTGTCAATTAGGCTGTATATCATAAACCGTGATAGCTGAAATTTTCACAAATTATGTATTTCAGTTGCGGCTATAACAACACATTCTACCAATAAAATGTAGTGTAGAATAAAATAGACAGAATATTTTAATTCATGTAAACTTTTTACTAAGTACTTATGAATAGTCATTTTTTAAGTTACCACCGGTTCGGAAATGGTTTGTATAAATATGGTATGTACAAAGTTTTACAAATGTATGTATGTATGGTACAAAGCCCTTCGTGTGCGAGTCAACTAGCATTTTGTCGGCTTTATTTCTTTTTTAACTTTTGTATCCTATTGTTTCCTAAAACTACGTAAATTTTATCTATTCCCCGTTCCCGTGGGATTTGATCAAGATCCTTTCTTAGCGGATTTCTACGTCATTACATCTACCTGCATGTCAAATTTCAGCCCGATCCATCCAGCAGTTTGGGCTATTGATAGACACTATGTCAGTCAGTCAGTCAGTCAGGCACCTTTGAATTTTATATATATATGTATATAGATATTGAGATATTTGCCCACGATATGTACCTATCATCATTGCACAATTTACCCATTTATTATCAAATATGAATGAACACCTTCAACAATCGCCTCTATAATACCAGTACACGCAAAACAACCGTGTCCAATGCGATTGTGTTTGAGTTGGCGGTAGGTGCGCGTGTAAGCGATTTATAAGCTAGCATTATTATTTCTAGAATAGAATAGTAAAAATCATATTCAACATAAATACACAACCAAAATCGTTAGACATCAGATCAAATAAGAAATACACAAGTCACAATACAGAAGGCGTAGTTAATAATAGGTTATTAAATACTATTGATAAAATTATACAACATGTGCAAAATTGGACAGAATCAATACATAGACAAAATTAATAGTTATAATTTTCTCTGATACGAATGCCATTAAATTTGAAATCAGTTTATATTTTATAGATACAGTTAATAATCTATTACGCCTTCGAGGAATAGTTAAATTCATCCATGAAGACGCGCCCCACCATTCTTCTCAATAGTTGACGGTATATGTATGCAAGCTTCTGCTTGTGTGAAGTTCCATAGGTACACACTGATTACGTATGTGTGAACACGCACACTAAATTAAATAAACAAATCAGGACAAAGTATTGCGATCATAGTAAAATATGTCGAATTAAAAAATTGATGGGGCGCCTCGTCGTGGATGGCACTATCTATATCATATTTCTACTAAAATAATCTCATAGTAACCAACCTCGTACGCAAGCAGTCTTGCCACCTTCAAACATATATGTATAGTGATTTCCAGCTGATACTACTATTGCATTTGAATTGTCAAATCAATTTTTATTTTATCTCTCTCTTCCATGGATTCGCCTATCGTATCCTTCCTAGGGTTTTAAACAATCTCTGTACAAAACTTTAAAATCAGTTCAGTGGTTCAGTGGTTTAGAAGGGACACACAGAAAGACAAACCGACAGACTTAAATAAATAAATATTCAGGCACATTTAAACTACGCCATCTAGTCCCAAACTATACAAAAATTGTACTATGGAAACTAGATAACTAATATACACATCGAAACATACTAATAAATAGATACATACTATAGATATAATAACACCCAGACAGTAGAAAATTACAATGTACAGCACATAATAATTTTCTACTCATGGATATCACTGCGCCATCGGGTCGTCATAACATTTAAAAAAAAGTATTGTCCAAATTGGTCCAGTCGTTGTTGAGTTATGCGCTTACCAACACATTTTGCGATTTATTTTTATTTTTTTTATATTTTATAAAAGATATAAGTAATGCTTAAAGCTAGTAGTCACACCAAACCCGCTTCAACTAATACTGCTCGCGTAGTTATACGAAAGGTCGCTCGCAGCTACCGGCGGCCAATTTAACTTGAACCATGACGTTAACTTAACAATAACTTAGCAATATGACTTATATTCTATAGTTTATACTCTATACAAAAACTGATGTTTTATGTTATTGTAAGGTTATTTCAAAGTATTACAATAAAATAAGAAAAAAAATGTAGTTTTTTTAATTTTATTTAATTTTTAGGGTACCGTACCTAAAAGGTAAAAACAGGAACCTATTACTAAGCTATTATCTTCACTTAAGGCTTTCAAAAATTATGTAGTTCCGTTGCCGTTATAACAATAAATAATAAAAAAAAGTATTAAGAGGATCCTACAGAACCCTTGCTGGTGCCCGCGTCCGACTCGCACTTGGCCGGTTATTTAATAATGTTTACTGTAATTTTAATATTATGTAGATATTTTCCTTAAATATAAGATACTTTTTATCGTCAAATATGGGGAAGAAATTTCGTAATTAAATAAATTCTAATTACACATGTCTAAATATTTCAGGAAAAAAGGATGTTTTTGCAAAAATTAAGCATTAATATTTTTATAATACACGTAAAGATAAAGTTTGTTTTAACATAGTTTTAAAAAAATAGTAAATTAGTATCATTATCTAAACATATAAACCAAATACAGATTTGTTACAATATATATAACTCGAGATTTGCTGAACCAATTCGGCATAAAATTCGTAAGGAGATAGTTTAGAACCAAGAGTCGTACATACGTTTAATCCCTTATCCCACAGGAATTAGCTATATATGTACTATGTGTATAGCTAGTATATAATAAAACATAAATCAAATAAATGTTATTCAATTATTATTCATATAAAGTTATAATGGCGTTGATGTCTTTTATATAGCGAGTTTATTTTAATGTCATTGATATGTGAGTCAAGTTTACAACGTATATGGGAATGCGTTTTTATATTATGAGAAACTTTACTTACGGCCGTTTTCAATAATGTATCAAAGATTATGGATAGATTGTAATCTCAGATTACATGACATTTGATTGTCAAAAGTCATAACAAAAGCTATCCGTCGACAGCATATTGAAATCAAAGTGTAAATAGATAGATTTGCCTGACTTTAGTAAGAAAAATAAGGGATAGATAGAATATTGAAAACGGTCGTTATTGTATATCAATAAAAAAATATATTTAAAATGTAAACTTCTAATATTTTACTAATATTCCACCTACCACCTAGTAGGAACCCATTTGGGGTACTGTAATATAATTTTATGTATTACTATTTACTTTCTTTTTATCTTGTAACCCCAATAAATGTATTTTCTTTCTATTTTTTCTTTCTAAACCACCCAATTATTATTAAATATGTAATACAAAAAAAATTCAGATCGTCCAAGTAGTTCCTGAGATAAACGCGTTCAAACAAACAAATTCTTCAGTTTTATAACATTAGTATAGATGTCAATAGCCTCAATTTGTCTTAAAAAATCACTTAATAATTATTTCACGTTCATATATAATGTAGCCAATTAATTTCATATTTAAAACATAAATCACCGAATTATTATTAACTATGTTACACAAAAAGAATTCAGAACGGTCAAGCAATTCCTGAGAAAAACGCGTTCAAACAAACAACTTCTTCCAATTAAAGCTCAATTTGTCTTTAAAATCACCTAATAATTTCACTTTCATATAATATAATGTAACCAATTTAATTGTAGCAACGACAAATTACTTTCCATTGCAACTCTCCCCTTTCTAAATGTTAATTACACAAGCATTTTTATCAAAACCGGTTCAGACATGCTAAGTAAGTATGATATTATTATGAATATCTTAAATGTGAACGTTGCAAAAATTGACCCTGTTTATAATATTAAAATAATTAATAAAATAAATTATATATTCCTGGACATTTAACACAATGCCATCTAGTCCCAAACTAGGCAAAGCATGTAATATGGAAACTAGATACCTGATAGACATACATACATAAACATACTTTTATTTTGTAAATCCATACTTACTATCGATAATTAACACCCAGACAGTAAAAAATTACAATGTTCATTACATCATAATTTTCTACTCGTGGGGATCGAACCCACATCCTCCCGTGCCATAGACCGCTGCCACATCCACTGGGGAGTAGAACAGGATGGTAGAGGAATGGGATGGGAATAAAAGCCTCCGGTCTCCTTGTTCTATCCCAAAACAACAGTAGATCGACGTTGAAAGACAAAAATATGTATTACTAGCTGATCCGTGCGACTTTACTCCCGTAGCATAATGACATCTATAGCCTATAAAATATAACCTATGTTACTCGGGGATAATGTTGCTTTCGAATAGTGAAAAAAATTTTAAAATCCAGTAGTTTTTGAGCCTATTCATTACAACCAAAGTTTTCCTCTTTATAATATTAGTATAGACAATAAGAATTCATAGGACGGATAAATCGTGTCAAACGTAACCTTCCTCCTAAGCGAATCGGCCACGGCGGTCAATCTCTACAGAGATCAGCCAACTGCTCGGGAGATATTATAGTGCACAAGTGTGTGCGCAAACACAGGTGCACTCTCTATTCCTTTACTCTCATAACCCGATGGGACGGCAGACCGACACGACCGGAGAGAGATCAGGCGCAGGACCGACGGCTTTACGTGCTCTCCGAGGCACTGGGGTGTTCCAGCACCGCCAACTTCCAGATTCAGCGCTGTTACTGAGATTTGTTTGTGAGAAAAATCCCAATAACATTCTTTTTTGGGAATTTCCTACCTACCCGGGATTCGAACTCGAGACTCCTCAATCTATAGTCAAAGATGCAACCACTAACACGGAGCAGTCAAAATAACTGTTATATAAAGCTTTCCGTCCGCGGCTTCGCTCGCGTGGACCCGGCAATTCGAATTTTTCTCACCTTTTAAACCTTCCCTAGACCTCCACGAATAATTCAAGACCAAGATAAGATAAATCCGTTCAGCCGTTCTCGAG
>LQNK01001813.1:62095-85175 GCA_001586405.1 Phoebis sennae | reverse complement strand
TAGTCTACATAGTAGATGATTAATATTTTCTTTATTATCTACATAATTATAATGTCAAAATTGCCTTCACAATGTTTAATCGTAAAAATGTGTTAAGGAAGAGTGAATACTCCTGTCACAGGCATTTTTTATGCTTACTAGGGGTATTCAATCATATAGTTATAGTTAAAGAATCTTGTGAAATGAAATAAATGATTTTATTTTTTATTTATTTTATACAAACACACAACATGTTCCCGCGTCACGACCCGGCGTTCTCACGGTAACGGTACACTTTCGACATTTTACACCGAGTGTCAGATTATATGTCAGCTGAGACCACTTTCTGGTCTAGGGTTCAAATTGGTTTGAACTGGTAATGATATAACATAATCTTTGATTTTTAACCGACTTTCAAAAAAAAGATTATCAATTCGACCGTATTTTTTATTTTTTTTTTTATGTATGTTACCGCATATCCCCGGCGTTTATGGACCGATTTGGAAAATTCTTTTTGCATTCGAAAGAGTAGAGTTTCAGTGTGGTCCCATAGAAATTTGGTTCAAGTCTGATCATCCATGTGTGTTTTGTTATGTGAACTGGTAAAAAATAAAGTATATATCTTTATCTATCATATAAATCAGCCGATCAAATCCTAAAATATAACATATTTTGATTAGTTCTGATTCCGTGGCAACTTCGAGATTAAAAGTATCCTATATGTTATTCTGAATCCTTACCTATATGTATACAAAGTTTCATCATAATCGGTTTAGTAGTTTTGCAAGAGTAACAAACACAAAGAGTCACAAACTTTCGCATTGATAATATTAATAGGATAATATATACGAGTATAACTAGAGGCTATTATTATACAAATCCAAAAATACTAAGCAAAAAAAATGTAACTAATAAACTCTTTACGCCTCTCTTACCGAGTGCATATATTTTTTTAATAAAACAAAAACACAAAAATCTTTATTGTTACTGAAACATATACACAAATAAAACAGGAGTCTCCACTAGGATTCCCTGTGTTGTGGAGAATATTATTAATTATATTTTAATTAATATGTTTTATTATTAATTATATTTTAATTAATATGTTTAGTAACCTTAATTTTGTATTAAGATAATATTGATTGTTATTTGTTGTAATGCTGTACGATTATATATTCAGTAAAAATGCATATTTGCGTAATTAAACATATAGAACTAACACATAAAACTTACATAAGATATACAAATAGAGATAATTGTAAGCCAAATTCAAGAATACTAGCAAAAAATTGGATTAATATATATTCCACGCCTTTCTGAGCTAGCGCATAATAAATATTTGCGCAATTAAACACATACGTTTTATTTCGCGTTACTTTTACGTAATTGTATAATAATTACGCTCATAACCTTTTAATTAGGCGTGAAGTATACATAGATAATTGCGGTTTTAGAATACGGTCTCTGCGTGATGAAACGTTTTTTATAATTGGTGGATGGATTTTTCACACTATAATTGTGTTTGTGTAGGACGTCAAACACATTTTTCAATTGATTTTTTTTTCACCAAATGGTGATAATAAACTCTTTCTCTACTTCACAGTCTGGAAGAGATAGATTACAAGCTATAAGTTTATTTATTTATTTATTTATTAATTTCAACATTAAAAATTATACATACATGAGATTGGATTAGGAGGCCCAAACTAGGCTAGGCCTATATTTTGGGATCCTTTTATAAGTTTGCCTTCTACACAAGTCTCTTAATTTTTGTGTGTTTTAAATGTATTATATGTAATATTACGCTAAAACACCCTATAATTGTGTATGCCTAATAAAATAAAATTAAATAGTACATTACAATATTACTTCTATCAAAATAAAATAACTCTACTTAAGTCCTATTAAAATCTTACATCAGCGAAATTTTATAAAAATTGCGTGATAAGTGATAATATCCAATTAATAAAAAATATATATCAATTACTGCCAACCTTTAGAAAATGAAGATGCTCGTAGTCTATTAATAACGTCAATTCTGTCGCAGAATCATTAATAATTATGATTAATTGATGAACAATCTTCCATCTCCCAAGCCAATTTCTTAATAAAAACTAATAAATTTAAAAAATAGTACGTTATATTTCCATACTGTACAATTATTCCCTTCTTAGCCAATAACACGGATGATTTTTGGCTTTTCATTTATTACTAGTTGCTCGCTTCGAACTAGAACTTCCTTGCAATAAAGATTATGGCCTCATTACTTAACAGTTATCTCTTCCAGGCAAGCTTATTTTAGCAGTTTCATTGAGAAAATCGGAAAAAACGATTTTATACTGTATTTTACTACTAAAGCTCAGTATGTATCCATATTTTTGAATAATCACATACAGGTTTACCTTTTAGCATATACTTTTAAGAACCTGACGAATTTATTCATATTTTTTTATTTATTTTTAATAATATAATAGTATAAGAATCCATATTTGTATTCCTTATATGTGTACTTTTATCATATCCTGTTTCTAGCAAATCATATTCCTAATTCTTTAAATCTATGAATTCATAGTATATGTACGCACCATTATTGAGGGGTCAAAGCTGACTGGTCACTATTGTTACGCAATTCTCGCTCGCACTCCATTATGATACAGCCCACTATCCTTTGTTCTCGTGTAACCTACATTTGTACTGACTTTATATCCGTTTGAAACCTCACCGAAAACTGTTCAGCCAATATAACTAAGAATCAGACATTTAAATTACCCAGGACTACTACTAGTTTTGCTGTTAAGCGAAATCTAATCGAAATTCGTTCAGCCAATTCTGGATGACTAACTAACAATCATTTAAATATAAAACCTTTACTAATCTACCCATGACTACTATACATTTGCTGAAAAATTCTAAAAACAATAAATTGCCGTTCGGCGAAATCTAATCAAAATCCGTTCAGCCCTTTCATCTTGATTTAGTAACAAACATCTCATTTATAGAACTCAAAACTTCAAGTCTAAGGAAATAGTATACGTGCGCACTATCACATAGAGGGGTCAAAACTGACTGGCCACTATTGTCATGCAATTCTCGCCCGTGCTCCATTAATATACAGCTCAATATCCTTTCCAGTCGTTTAACCTACATTCTTAGATTATAGGGTCCGTTGTATGACTCGGGTCTCAGTGTAAACGTAATTGAAGGTCAGTTTTGTGTGCTTTTTAAGTATGAGAAAACTATGCCCGAATATTGAAACATCTACACTTGTCTATTAGTATTAAATGGAGGAAACATTTGTATGTATGTTTGTATTTGTAATTTAACATAGGTATTGTAATAAATATTAAAATTTACACGCCTGGTATGCAGACAGAATGAATGAATGAATGAATGAAAAATTATTTATTGTACACCATACATATAAATTTCTACTGTTAACAATACTTATAACTATGTACAAAGTGCGGCCTTATCGCTGACAGCGATCTCTGCCAGGCAACCCTATAATCTAAGATACAAAATAATTTTAAAATGCCTTGTATAAAGCCTTACAAAACTGACCACCTATTGTATAACTACATTTTGAAAATAAATTAATTTTGATTTTGATTTTGTAATCACACAAAATCTATTGGACCGATTTCAAAAATTTTCAAAAATTAAAACAGATTGTTATGAAAATTAGTAGAGATATAGGTAATAATCTAGAATAATACAGAAGGCTTTTAATTCCCATAGAAGTGACGCAGATGAAACCGCGGGGCGTGGGCTAGTAATAGACATTTTTAATTGCTATGACTCTATTTGCTAGTATTCTGAAACGATGTACTAGTTTTAATATATGACATTGAAAGTGTGAGCATTATGAGAATTATAAACATGTGCTAAGGGCTTCGATCAACATATAAATAGATAACGTATCACATCACATACAAAATCAAAGCTAAATTCCGTCCAAATGACCGTACACTAGATAGCTACATTTGATTCATAGTAAAGGGAGAGAAATGTTTAGTTATATAATTAATTATATAATATAATACGCATTACTTCTTTTAATTAAGAAAAACTATTTTAGCTCAAGGCTCTTTCCTTAACTTTTCCTACAGCCTAAAAACTAGTCCCTATTATTGTCATCAAATTTATCATAGCCCTTATGCATCTTACTCTATCCATCCATCTCAATTTAAAATCTTTTTTTATAGTCAAGCAGGCAAATGAGCAGACAGGTCACCTGGATATTTGCAATTTTGTGTAACTTATTGTTAATCTTGTTTGTATTTTCATGTAAGTGACAGTAATTGTCTTAACGAAAATAAAGAACATTAAACCTAATGTTGGGCATTACGAATACGCTGCCGGCATTTATGGTGTCTATAGGCTCTTTTCTTTTAAGGTCCCAATGTCCCAACGATTTGGAAACTCCAAAGATGTGCCCGCCCTTCCCTAGCTTTAAATTCGGAGTGTATAGATCAATAAAAGGTTCTATCACTAAGCCAGCTAATTTGTATAAGTATTATAATTGTATATGTATTGCATATATATTGATATGAATCCAATTCGTAAATACGAAAACGAAAAACGTAGTAGTAGCGTGATTGACACACATACATAAGTATAAGTAGGATAATTGAATCAATTAATAAATAAAATAAAGATAAATTAATATTTATTTTTACCAACACTACCCGTATAGTGATCCTAATGTGGACATGAAAAGTATGCAAAATAATCCTTTAAAATAAATTAGATTCACATTAATTCTATTATACGTTTACAACCAAAGAAAATTACCTATTTATTCGTGAAAAATATGTTCTTACAAAGCCATGTATGTATGTCACATCGGTTATGAATCAACGTAATTCCAGGCATTTTCACACAAACAACAATAGCTGTATACAATACTATTACATAAGCTTTGTGCCATCTACGGATATACTAAAAACCGGCCAAGTACGAGTCACTCCCGATCACGGGTTCCGTAGGACCCACGTTAATATTCTTATTCTTAAAATAAATAGGTATAATGAAATAATAATAATGAATAAATAGGTAATTTGTGAAAATTTCAGTGTTCTAGCTATCATGACAGACAGCGGAGGCTTACACTCGTATTCTAATATGTATCTCGAGCATTCCTCGACTTCACTCAACCTCTGTCAACGAAAATTTACATTCTGAGTCGGAAAAAACTCTACTAACTCACGTGCACTCACGATAAGAAAATTTAACACCTCCATCCGTTACTTTGATCTATTTATTAAAATATTATATTTTTATGTTACTTCAATCATGAATTTTCAATTGAAATTTATCATACGTAACCTGAGTGGAAGAAAAATTAAGTAACTTCTTAGAATACGGGTGTTAGTAATAGGATAAGACGATAGGTTTTTAACTTTTAGGCACGGAACTCTACAAGGAATATCGAGTTACATCACGAAGATGATAATAGAAAACTCAGAAAACTCTTTTAGGGACAAAAATGTAACCTCAATTAAGAAGCGACTCGCTTTTTCGTTGAAACATAATAAACATTCGAAGTAACATGTCTTTTGAGTAAAAGATTTTTTTTTCAAATTGGGGATAGTGGTTCCAGAGATTATCCCAACAAAAAGACAAACAAAAGTAACAAAGTTAATTTTTCCTATTAAGAAGAATTGATAAAACGATGATGATGATGATGATGCTTTTAAGAAAAATATAGTTTTTAAGGTACGCTTACACTAGACGTATCTCACGTTATGATTAAGATTTTTTGGGGATAATGATTTCAGATATTATCCTCAACATATAAACAAAAAAAAATTCACACTCTTTTTATTACATCTATACAAATGGAAAAAACATGATTAGTTTAATTTACTAATGATTTTAAATTTTAAAAATACTCCAAAATTTTTAAGGCACTTTAAAAAATCCTCTTGGTACACCTTAGGGATACTTTTTTTTAATTGAGGATAGTGGTTCCAGAGATTATCATCAATATATAAAGAAAATGATATTCACTCTCGCTTTATTGATACATATAACATAGGTTATTATTTTTTAATTCCTCATATAAATTTACACATACTCGAAATCAGATAGAAATAAAAAGAACTCCTAATTTTAATGAAAAGTCACTTAGTACAGCTTCAAGATACTTTCATAAGAATTTGTCTAAAAAGGGAGTTACAATCTTATTTAGATTAAACACCGTAAATTGAAACAATCAAAGTGTTCGCGCAAATATATAATTTAGCAGTACAAAACTAACTATCCGTTATATTATTTAATCTCAGTTGGTACATACTTGTTACGCCCAGCTAGAACTAGTTAGGAATTTATTGCAAAACATAATATTTAGGTCACAGGATGCAAACACACAATAACAAATGCAAATAAATACTAGTTTTTTTAATTTCCCACCGTCGAGCGATCTCGTAATGCGATGCTAATTTAATCTTCGATGTATCACTAATCATCTTATCTATGAAACCTAACCATTTGAGTCATAGACCACGATTTTATTAACGGGATATGAAACCTCTTTACTTCAGTTTGTACGTTTGCAATTTTGGCTGTACGCCTCGCAGCCATAGCTTTAAAAAAGTAAATGACACTGGCCGACTAAGTCCGCGGTTAAATTCAAAATTCGAACAAGCGTGTGTCAAAATTGACCACGCTTCCTGCACCCTTCCCGCCCTTGAGAGCGGCCACTTACTTTTTTCAAGCGCGTTCCGTTTCACACCACGCGGAGTGCGAGTATAAAAAGGCGCGCCAACGAAATGAGAGCAATCAGTAGCTATCGAGCAGTCTACAACAGAAGTGCACGATGAGATTTCTGGTTGGTTCCTAAGTTTCTAATCGTGTAGTGAATAGTGCTTGTGATAGTGTTGTGCGATCGGATTGTCGATAACTGGATGTTTTCTTTCCGCAGATTGTTGCCGCCGCCGTCCTCGCCTGCGCCGCAGCCGCGCCTTCTGGCGCCCTGCTGGCCGCACCCTACGCCCACGGCTTGGCCATCGGCCATGCCGCGCCCTACGCAGTCGCCCATGCCGCGCCTCTGGCTGTAGCCCACGCTGCACCAGTCGCCCTCGCCCACGGACCAGTCGCCGTCGCCCCAACCATCCCCCCTGGTGACCTCCAAGGCGCCGCCATCGACGCTCACGTCGAGGCTTCCGACCACGCCCGCGCCGCCGTCGACGCCGCCCGCGAATACCACGACCAGGCCTCCGAAGTCCAGGGACAAGCCGTCAACGCCGCCGAAGACCACGCATGGCAAGCGGTCGATGCCGTGCAGACCCACCAGGCTCAGATTGATGGTGCTGCCGCTGGTGTCGCTCCCAACGTAGCCCGCCAATTGGTTGGCCACGCTGCCCCCATCGTCGCCGCCGCTCCCGTGGCCGCGTACGCCGGTCATGCCGCGTACGCTGCCCCCGCTCTGGCCCACGCTCCCTTAGCTGCCTACGCCGCTCCCGCCGTGGCCTACGGCGCCGCTCGCTCGGTCGCCAGCCAGTCCCTGTCCCAGACCCACCCCGCCCCGCTCGTGCACGCCCCCGTCGCGTACGCCGCGCACGGTCTGGCCCACGGCATCCCCCACGGTCTCGCGCACGCATGGTAAACTGTGATAACTTCTAGCCAAAAAATTTTCTAATACTCAACTTCGGAATGTTTATTTAAATGTAAATTTTTGTACAGAAATACAGAGGCGAGGATGTGTGAATAAATGAAATAGTAATTTATACATTACGACTTTCAATTTCCCCTTTCTAACTGTACTAACCACATTATATCATTGTTATCAAAATCATTTCATACAGACTTAGTAAATTCAATTTCAAATCATAAATCTATTAAAATAACACTTCGAATGACTCACAACATTCACAAAGCAAACATAAAAAGTAAGGTCGGCAAAAAGCCTTCACAAAAACCATCGACACAATTAACACAGCCCTACATCCTGTGGCAATAACTTGAAAATGTCATTTGACTTGCATAAATTACACTAAATGCCAACCTGACATTTCCATCCAAATCCTTAATAAATAGAGCAATTACTGAAGTAAATGGGCATTATAAATATATCCGGAAGTATAGCTTCACCTTGAGTGAAACGTATAAAAACTTAAAAAATAATAACAGGGAAAATATTTCTTTGTCCTACATATAACACGACTAAATTAATTGGTACCTACTACGTATTTAATCAGGAAATACATTACATTAAATTACTTATTACTCATAAATGTCACTTGGTAATGCAGACTGACATACATTTCGCAATGTTTATAAATCGGACCTTTCATTTAAAGAGCAAAGTTATTAAATATTTTGTTGACAATAAATTATCCTTTTTGTTTTAATATGTGTTGTAATAACGTTTTATTTTATTTGTATTTAGTATTTATTTGTTTTTTCTTAATTATTATTGTAACTATTATTATTCGTCAATATTTTTCATCTCCATACTGAATAATATTTTAAATTTTCCTAATTATTAACAAATAGGTATATTTCTCTCGGTAAAATAAATTCGATAATTATTAATTTGTGTTAATTGTCACAAAGAAGGTTCTTATAAAATTTTAATATTTAAACAAGTGACAAATTTAGTTTCATCCGTGAAAAGCCAGAGCGGTGGACTAGTTATAAATCATAATATAATAATGTTTAATTAAGCAAGTAATCAAATTTAAACAATTAAAACAAACAAATATATGAAAAAACCACGTAAAAATTCATCATATTATTAAAGTAAAGATTAAATAATATTATTCATTGATTAATAAAATTATTCATTGCATTTACGTTAAACAAATCATTTCCAACAACATATATAACTAATAACTATGTTTAAACATACAAATAAAAAAAACAATCAAACGCTTCAATAACAAGGAAGTACATTTTTTACTACAAATCGACCATGACCAGGATCTAAAGTTACCAGATTCAGAAGGTTTATTGAACTTATCACTAGTTTATTATAATCTATACTTATAATAAACTAGCGACTCGCCCCGGCTTCGCACGGGTGCAATGCTGATACTAAATATACTAAAACTTTCCTCTTGAATCACTCTATCTTTTAAAAAAAAACGCATTAAAATCAGTTGCGAAGCATACAAAGGGACATAGGGACATAGGGACAGAGAAAGCGACTTTGTTTTATATTATGTAGTGATCTGTAGAGAGGTAATTCTGTACGCAAAATATATATCCAAAATATCTGCTATCAGGGGTTAGGATAGGATTAGGGATTGATACTGATGCCAAAAATGTAATCAGTAAAATTTTTGTATGTCTGTATAACCGTTATAGAAACAAAGACTACTCGACGAATTGTAACAAAACCTCGTACAATTATTTTACATACTCCTGAGCTGGTTATAGTATACTTTTTATCACGCTACAAACAAAAGGAGCAGAGCTGTGAAGGGAATTGTTGGGAAAACGGGAGAAGCTACTCCTAATTTGCTACTAATTTTAGCAGAAGTTACTCCTAATTTGCTAATAATTTTAACAGAAGATACTACTAATTTTTAAGCTTCCATCGCGTGTGCAACCTTAAGGTTTAAAGATACACAGAAATCATTATTAGCAATTACATCGTAATCATTGGATAGTTCTTTTTAATAAAATTGAATGTTTTTAAATGCTTTTTTTGTAAAAATAAATATTTGACGAGATATACCTTTCTAAAAATTTCTACTATATTATAAAATAGAAAATGATTGCTCTATTTTGTAATTTAATACCTATGTACCTATCATGTTTTATACAATTAATGAATAAATGGGTAAAAATTGCCATAGCACCTCTTCGAAAATCCATAAGTACAGGATTTTATAGTCCGTGCAGACGAAACCGCGGGCGGAAGTAAGTAACATAATAAAATATAATGGAACAAGTCTATTGGAATTCAATTAATCCTGTAATTTTAATTCTATTACGTGATGATAATCTCGTTTTTGACAATTTAATTTTATCGATCTTACGTACTTGTTTTTATTATATTTTGCAAGTTTGTTAATTTAAAATCATACTTGATAGTACTTGTTTTCAATTTTTTTTTAAATAAACGAGAAGGCAAACAACTACATCAAAAATTAATTACATTTAATTGATATTTCTAATCATAAAGGTTATAAAATTTGACTTGAAGGTTAAGACGTAATATAGAATCTTTGGACAAAGAATAACATACGTATAGTAAATCAATAATACTGTAAATTAAGAAATAACTTACACATTTCTCAATGCATTCCAGTTTTTAATTCATAATAACTTTTGCCAAAAAACAGAACCGACTTCCTCACTCTAAAAAGTAGAAAACAACTTTTATTTTATTTTTGTTGAATACAAAGTCGGTGCAAAATCTTGCTAAATTGAAAATAGACAAAGGCACCGACTTCAGAAAGTATAATTACATATACCCACTACATAATTTACTATACTCACAACATTTTTAAACATGAAAACAAACTAGTTCATCAACACACAAAGTACATTACTATTGATGACTATCTATTAACATTCATTTTACAATATTGTTTTTCTTTTGTATCCTATTATTGTCTGCTTTAACTTTTTTTTAGTTAGTTTACTGAATATGTGAAGAGACTGATCTCCGAAACACAGTTTTACCTAGTCCAGAGGTCATAGTCTACATTTGAAAATGTATACGTATTTTTGTGAGCAAATAACAAAGTTTATCATTGTACGCATCTCAAAGTTAAAGATAACATTTAAGAAATGTTATTTGAAATATTCACAAAATTTTGCCTAACTAATATTCTAAAGATTAATTAAATTTTAAAAATAAATTACTATCTATACCAATATTATAATGTTTGTTTGAACGCGCTAATCTCAGAAACTACTGGTCCGATTTGAAAAATTCTTTTAGTGTTAGATAGCCCATTTATCGAGGAAGGCTATAGGCTATATGTCATCCCGATATTCCCACGGGAGCGAAGCCCTGGTGCGCAGCTAGTATTAATATATTTGGGTGAGTTTTTAAATATTATTCATGCTTCAGTTATTACAGAACATAACTTAACTCTTGACCTCAAACACAAGGTAATATTATTCTATTTAATTTAAAAATGTTTATCCAAAAATTAAAGTATATTCCGTAATTAAAGTCATATGCCTGTTAAAAATTCAGAGCAATGCCGTCGATAATTTAATTGATATAACTTTTATATATAAATAATGGATTAGGCTGGGCGTCCACTGGTCAGTATCGCATCGTATTCTTTCTTTGTCTATAATGTTATATATACAGTCTATAAAATATATTTTACAGACTGTATATTACGTGGATAATGCAGCTTTCAAATGGTGAAAGAATTTTTAAAATCGGTCCAGTACTTTTTGAGTCTATTCATTACAACCAAACAAATAAACAAAGTTTTCCTCTTTAAAATATTAGGGTAGATAAGTTCTGTAGAATGCGGATTAGAGGACGTACTTGTGTGTCAAGCTATACAAAGTATAAAATCCATGAAATACGATACATCCGATGCGTATCATACCGATATTTGGACGACTAGCAAAATCAATCATAAAAACTAGCATAAAATATTTTTTTAAAAGGAAATGTTTTCAATGTACGTCACAAAACACACCCAATTAATGTAATTTAAAAAGTAAATACATTTTTCACCTTTATTATATTATTGCATAACCTTTTTGAAAATTATTATCTACACTATCGAAGGTTGCATACAGTAGTTATTAAAAATACTCAAGAAATTATTAAGAAATTCCTAAAATTGAAATAATGAAAAATTGTGTAGATTATTCAGCTAAAAATTTATATTTGGCAATGGGCGAAATCAGTTTTAGAAAATTAAGGTAAAGGAGAACTCTACATTCTTTAACTCAGAACTTCAACAAGGAATAGACATGTCACGTAATTACAAACGCAAGAACACAATCGTAACTATATGCGCTTGCGCAAGACATTGTGTAATCTACCAGTTTTTAACTCTGCATTGTTTTTAAACTAAAGATGTGAATGAAATAATTGTGTGCGTAAGTCAATGATAAGGTTATTTACAAAAGACATTAAAAATATATAAGACAAAAGGCTTTATGTATATTAATAACTTTTCGTCAAAAAATAACCGATTTCCCCACTTTAAAAAGTAGAAATTAACTTTTATTTTTTTTGTTGAAATCTATACAAAGTCAGGGCCTCAACCTATTTTTAAATTTAACAAGTTTTTGCATCGACTTTTTGTTGTCTGCTCAATTGAGAACCTCCTCCTTTTTTGAAAGTCGGTTAAAAAGGAGATCATACTTCGCGTATCGTATGTTACTAAAATTATCAATGAGAAAATTAGTAAGTCTGACTGTTAGTTACTAAAAACATAGAAACGGCTAAAGGGAATCCTACTGGTATTAGTCTTAGAAAAATTTTAATTTTTATTATATGTTTGTGTGTCACTCACGACGCAACTACAGCACGAATTTTGGTATAGTTTTTATTGTTCTATAGACGATATTTGGTGGCACACATGATAGTCCCTATCACGCAAACTTAAATGAAAATTGTGTTCGAAACTACTAGACCGATTTGAATGAAATTTTGCACAGAGATTGTTTGAAACCCGAAAATGACTTAGGCTTCTGAGCTTTTATCCTGGTTATCCCACAGGGATCAAAAAACTAGCTGTTCCGCGCGGCTTCGCTGCTGGAGCATAATTTCATATATACTATATTCATCAGGGCCCAATGGTAAAAGAATTTTTCAAATCGGTCTACTAGTTTCGGAGCCTATTCAATTCAAACAAACAAAAAATTAAATCTTACCTCATTATGATATTAACATAAAATAATAATAATAATGCCTCCCCAACCAATGTCGGGCATGGACGTAAAGCCTTAGTACTCTCTGAGGCACAGGGGTGTTCCGGCACCGCCAACAAAGTCAAAGTCAAAGTCAAAATGTTTATTTTCCAAATTGGCCTCTGTTAAGGCGCTTTTAGAACGTCATTTACATTTGCATAATAAATATATAATTTATTTTTTATTTACCACCGATTCGGAAGGCTGTCTCTACCGAGAAGAACCGGCAAGAAACTCAAGTAGAACTTCAAAAAAAGGGCTGCTATTGAATTTTTTGAAAAATATCAATAAGATACGTAGAATACTATAAAATTATACTAATTCACACATTTGTTCAAAAAAATAAATTGTTCCATTCAAAACGCGATAAAAACCAATATGAATGAGTGACGCATCTTCAACGCGGTTCATTGACCGAGCGCAGATGAAAGGGAAAACACTTGCGATTTCATTGTTTAACCAATCCTACTAAAGTTTGTGAGAATGTATGTATGTTTGTTACTCTTTCATGCAATAACTACTGAACTGATTATGATGAAACTTTGTATACATATAGAAAAGGGTTCACTATAAAATTTAGGCTACTTATAATCCCGGAGTTGTTCTGCATTTGACTGAACTGCAATATTTTTGAGATATTTATATTTAATTTCACTCATTTTAAAGTCATTTTATAGGAAAGGATCAAGAAAGAACAAAAATAGTTTATTTTAAAACACAAAAACATAATTAACAAGGTATATTTATAAATGTCCTTCTGAAATTAATATCATTGACAAAATGAAATAAGCTAGTAGCAATTAAAAAATGTATTTCCCAATTTTTAATTCCTTTAAAATTCTGATGCAAAAATACATGATTATGGTGTAACTTATGTCACTTAATTCAAATAAAATGTCAGATGGATTTTTATTAAAAAAAATAATGTGCCTTATTTTATCCCTACTTCCTTACTAATACTATAAATATGAAAGTCTGTCTCTTCTACTCGCTTAGACGATTGAACCAATTTGGATAAAATTTATACCAACATAGTTTGAAAATTGGAAAAATTGGAACCCAAGAAAGGACATATGATATTTTTTATTTTGGATACCCCACGTAAAAAGGAATATACGCGGTTGAAACCGCGGGCCTCAGCTCGTCCTATTATAATTTTATTTTCGATGCTGCCGTCAGTGAGTCAATAGTGGTGTCTACTGAAAATCAGTGTGAGAATTCCAGCTTTACCTGGAATTCCGTTTATACATTGAGTGGAGACCCAGTTGGGGCACTCATTTGTTTACATTATGTCTGTAACTGTATGTATAATAAGTTGTGTGTTCCAATAAATGATTTTTCTATTTACAGATTAGAGAATAAAAGTCAGATGGAGTGTTCCAAAAACTCGAGTGACGCTAACTACACGTACGTACACGTGTATATGTGTGAGTGAAATTTGAAAATTTCGAAGCCCTTGTGATGTGTTGTGTCAAACTAGACGAAGATTTTGTATTTGCTTTTCGGTGTCACTCGAATCTTCGACCGCACTCCATCTGCCTTTTATTCTCTAATCTGTATTTCTCTTCTATTTTATTCTATTCTATTCTAAATGTGAAAGTTTGGATGTTTGTGTATCAAGCATGCCACAACTTTTAGAGGGAATTTGGTCAAATTTTGTAATACGCTATAACCTGGATTAGGTAACAGAATACCTTTTATTGGTAGAGAGTTCGAATTTAGCGCGAACTAAGCCGCGAGCAGAACCTAGTATTTTATAAATACTAAATCTAGCTCAGACTGACGCAGAGGTAGACGCTATTTTCAATATTTTGGGTGACGAAAGGTGTAATTAATCACACCATTCTTTTGTTTACTAATAACTAGCTTTCCGCCCGCGGCTTCGCACGCGTGGACTACTAATTTCTATATTTTGTGGAGGCGCAAAACAAAAGTGTAAAAAATGACGGTCACAGGACCGCTGATATATGCGCATGTCTATAGGTTTTTTTTTATAATTTTCAATGGAAATAGATTTAACAAAAATCTCACAGTACGATCGCCTCTTCGAAATACAGAAAATTGTAGCCCATGCGAGCGAAGCCGCGGGTGGAGAGTTACTTATTTTTTGAAAGTTTTTGATAACTTATTGAGTGTTTTTAATGTCTTAATCTATACATTAAGATTATAAAAAGGCATATCCGCAACTCAACCAAAATCTCATATTGTCACGTGGTATGACATTTTCACGACTTTAGAAGCGTTTATCTCAAAAAATATTTATTTTAGAAAAAAACGTATCTACAAACCTGTATTTCATTTTCAAAGACCTATCCAATAATATCTCATTTAATGGTGTATTCGCGAATTTATTTTTCTACCCTCCGATTACATGTATGGAGCCACGCTTAAAAATATTTTTTTCAAATAAAATGTAGCCTATAAGTTGCACCTGATATTGGTCTATCAGCATGTGAAATTTTATCAAAATCTGCCCAGTGGTTATTACGTGATTGACGCACATACAAACAGATAAACAGACAAACAGACAAACAGACAAACAGACAAACAGACAAACAGACAAACAGAAAAAAAATTCTAACCATGGTTTTGGTATCTATAGAACATACATATTGCATACCAATTACTCTTTTTGAAAAATATTCAATGTACAGAAATGGTTCGGTTACTGTTTCATTATATGTATAGATAATAAGGGATTCATACAAAGTTATTTTGAGCTATCTTCGATTCGCATTTCAATCTTTTTTTTTAAATATGATATTGTAAAGATTTAAATTCAGTTAAAGATAACCTTGTAACCACAGATTACAATGACCATTTTATTCTTTAAGCTTATACCTTGAACCGAATTGAACTTTCGAAAGATGTGTTACTTATGGAGGCTTCACTTTTATCTTTATTTAGTAATTATTTTATGCATATCTTACATTTTGAAACTACGTATTGTAAATGTAATCTACACTAATATTATAAAGAGGAAAACTTTGTGTTTAGTATAGAATAGGCTTAAGAACTGGACCGATTTTAAGAATTCTTTCACCATTCGAAAGCTACATTATCCACCAGTAACATAGGCTATATAACATTATGCTACGGGAGCGAAGCCGCGCGGAACAGCTAGTATCACTATATGGTGTTAATTTATAAAAAAAAACTATGGAACCAATGGATATAGAGTTGCGTCATATTATAAAAAAATGCGAAATATAGTTTTAAAACAATGAAAGAAACAGGCGATAAACGCCTACGCTATCAAGAATATTTTATTTCAATGCCTGATTTTTCATTAAATCGAACGAATTTTAAAAAAGAAATTTTCATACGACTTCATTACAACATCAGGACAGTTGTAGGAGTCATCCGTTATACACTTTATTTGTTGTTTTATTTTATTAAAAATAACATTGTATTTCTCAATTACTTTGAAAAGAGCAACTGCTTGATTTTCTTGCCGGTTCTTCTCAGCAGACACTGCCTTCTAAATCGATGGTAAATAGAAAGTAAAATATGTATGTGACGTTTCAAAAGAGCTTTCAAAACGAGCCAATTTGGAAAAATAAACGATTTGAATTTGAAGTATTTTTAGTGACGCTTCTTATCAAATAGTTGAATTTAGTTTCGAATGAAGAATTCTTACAATTAGAAATCATTGTAAAACAATTAGCTAATAGAACTAAAATATAAACTTTGCACTACATCTAGTCGTACATTATACTATTAAAAGTTAACAGTAATAGATGTGTAGTTTACCTTAATTCCTATAATTGGCCAAAGTCACGTGTCCACGAGGGTCCAACACCTCGGCTACTAAGGATCGCATATGCGTTCGTCCTCACATCCTTATAATGTGACCGTACTGGTTACTGACATTTAACGTTTTTACCTATTTTTATTGCGATTTAAAGCCTACTCAATTTATTGCGTTTATATTTCTTTAGATTATCAATTTTGTTATAAATTCAATAAACAAATTATACTTGATTTCCTTGCCGGTTATTCTCAGCAGACACTGCCTTCCAAATCGGTGGTAAATAGAAAATAAAATATGTACCTATAGCTTTCAAAAAAAGCCAATTTAGACAAACGATTTGAATTAGAACTATTTTTAGTGACGCTTCTAAACAAATAGTTGAATTTAGTTTCGAATGAAGAATTCTTACAATAAGAAATAATTCTAAAATAATTAGTTAGTACTACACTATAAACTTTGCTCTACATTTAGTCGTACTATTAAAAGTCAACATTTTAAATAGATGTGCAGTTTACCTTAATTCCTATAATTGGCCAAAGTCGCGTGTCCACGACGGTCCAACACCTCAGCTACTAAGGATCGCATATGCGTTCGTCCTCACATCCTTATAATGTGACCGTACTGGTTACTGGCATTTAACGTTTTTTACTTATTTTTATTGCGAAAGCCTACTAAATATTGCGATTATATTTTTTTGTTTGTCAATTTTGTTATAAATTCTATAAAAAAACTTTTATTGATATCCAATCGAAATGGCGATATCTTAAAAAAATTGTTCTATTTTTTTAACAATACAATTTTATATAACTTATTCTTAAATAATATATTAAAATTTTGCTTAATTAGCTTTATCAAATTATTAACCTAAAATACGATATTAATCATACTAATTCATTTTTCATACTAACGTTGTATATGCGACAGTACCTCTATTTGTCCGGTTCTACTTCACGCCTAAATCACTGAACCGATTTGGATGTAACTTTTTAACAGAGATGCTTGAAACCCGAGTAAATACATAACACAGTATTTATCCTCCCACGGGAGCACGACCAAACCGAGGCTCCTTACTTAGTTTATTTTACAAGATAAAATAAAATTTTAAATTCAATATTTTTACCTTAATTTCCTTTATTGACTGCTAGCTAGCGCGCGTCTTCTACGTTTCTCGCACTTGACTACTAAGGATCGCACTACATTCGATCGTCCTGCCATCCTTGGGATGTATTCATAACGCTAACTGATAATATTATGTTTTAATTTTAAGAAATTACTTTTAAATGACGACCCGATGGCGCAGTGGATACAGCGATGGCCTATTGCGCCGGAGGGTGTGGGTTCAAACCCCACGAGTAGAAAATTATGACGTGATGAACATTGCAATTTTCTACTGTCTGGGTGTTAATTTATCTACAGTATGTATGTATTTACAAAAAAATGATGTTTAGGTATGTCTATCAGTGATCTAGATTCCACAGTACAAGCTTTGCTCAGTTTGGGACTAGATGGTGTTGTGTTATTGTCCAGGAATATTTATTATTATATATTAATTTCACGATAAAAGAGCCATCGTATTAGTTGTATGAAGGTTTATACTCACTGTTTTTTAACTCGGTGTAGACCGACAGTTTCGGACCGATTCGGAGGTCCTTCATCAGAGAGAGTAAGACGTTTAAGCGGTCACGTCTTAATACAACTAAATTACTTTTAAACCCAATACAAAACTAAGTTTAGTGTAAGCTTATCCAGTAATTGTAATACACATGTCTTCAAATTACATACTCATAAATACATAAAAGTTAAACTTAAATAATAATATCGCATCATGTTTGAAACAAAAACATCTATATATATAAAACTCAAAGGTGACTGACTGACATAGTGATCTATCAACGCACAGCCCAAACCGCTGGACGGATCGGGCTGAAATTTAGCATGCATGTAGATATTATGACGTAGGCATTCGTTAAGGATTTTGATCAAATCCCACGGGAACGGGAAAACATATACACGGGTGAAACCGGGGCTCAGCTATTAATAAATATAACTTTTCTAGGTCATGTTTTTGCGAATTCATTAAGCATACCTTTTAATAGTAAACTCTCAAAATATAAAAGTTGCATGTCCTTTTCCATATCACTTATTCTGGTCTAGAAAGATCTGACCTCCGATAAAAATATATTTAATTAATAATTTCATAATAGGAAATGAATTCAACAAGAAAATATTTATTTTTACTTCAACGTCGTTATAATCCATTAATTGCATAATGAAATTAAGTGAAAATATACTTGATTGTATAAGAAAAACATTTCGCAATATATGCACAAAAGGTGACCTTATGGATACAGAGCCATCTCTTTCAGGCAAAACAGTTTTTGGAAAATATATTTGTAGTTTATAAGCTTCGTCATGATTTTATCTATTGTAATTACATATAAATTTAAAATACAGACGGTGTTTTTAAAAGCAGGTTACTGCCCTGACTTACGATTAAATTATTACTATTAAAAATATGAAAACACTATATGTTCCGTGCGTCTTCTTTTCCGTAACATAATGTTAATAGATAACATGATATAAAATATAGCTTATGTTATTCGTGGATAGTGAAGCTATATAATGGTGAATGAATTTTTAAAATCGGGCCAGTAGTTGAGCCTATTCAATACAAACAAACAAAGCTTTCCTTTATATAATAACTAGCGACCCGCCCCGGCTTCGCACGGGTTTAATGGATGATATTATACATAAAAACCTTCCTCATGAGTTACTCTATCTATTAAAAAAAACCGCATCAAAATCCGTTGCGTAGTTTTAAAGATTTGAGCGTTCATAGGGACATACAACATGACACATGACAGAAAAAGCGACTTTGTTTTATACTATGTAGTGATTGTAGATAATGCTACAATAAAATATCATTTTACAATCATATGCATACGCCCTTACATTGGCATTTTCAAAAGCCCATAACCACAAAAAACACCCGATCCAAATGCCCCCGTGACATTTACAAATTTATACGGACATTTCTACGACAAGTTCAATTTAATCTTTATAGTAATAGCCGTAAATTACGTCTGTATGTACTCGCCTTAACGACGTGTATATACATAAAAACTGTGCGTATGTTTGGTCATTGATTCCTTTTATGTACATACTTATATGTTAATTTCAACTTAGAGGATATATTACAATTCAAATCGTGATCAATACTTTGTTGTAATTATTGTTTTTCTCTGTATTATTTCCCTATTTTTTATTATTTATGTGTTAAAAAAGGGTTAATTAATCATACATATTATACATAATTTTCCGTTGAGTATTAAATGCAAATTCTATAAAAACAATCATGGAATATTTTTCGCAAAACTCGCAGGAGATCACTCGCTCGGAGAATCGACCAGAAATTCTGAGTAACATTGTCTTTAAGTGGGGTCATGGGTGGCTAGTATAACAATATCCTAAGTCATTACCTACCCCTCCCCTTTCCATCCATTACAAATCCTTATCGTACAATGACTCTTAAGGCAAACAGAAGCGTTGCCAGTCAGTGAGCTAGGGGGTGACAAGTTGAACGGCCATTTTCAATAATGTATCAAAATTCATGGATAGATTGTTAAGTCAGATTATATGACGTAAGATTGACAAAATTCATAGCAACGGTTATCCGTCGATAGGATATTGAAATCAAAATAAGTGCAAATAGATAGATTTGATACTTTAGTAAGCAAATCAAGGGTTAGGTAGAATATTGAAAACGGCCGATAGAGTATGAAAACAGTACTCATTTTTGGTACATTTGAGAGCACATTTCTTTATTGTTGCTTTCTTTCACCACTAGGGGGAGCTCCCCCCCTTGTAATGCCCTTAAAAGCAAAGCATCTGTGACATTTATATTGTAAGTATATTCGAGGGCGTCTGAAACGAGAGGCAGTCGCATACTTGCTTGCAAAAAACTTATATAAACTTTAAAATTATGCCTTTAAATTAATATTTTCTCTATGAACATATCAAATAGATATATATTACTTTCAGAAAGGTATTATAGCATCATAAATCTTCCCTTTAAAGACATTTTACCTCAAATTATTAAAGAGAAAAAACTCAAGGAAATTATTGGAAATAGAGATAAGAATAAATAATTGTATACACAGGTGGCTTTGTTCATAACTAATATGGATATTTATTTATTATTCATATCCACACCCTAGATCGGCAACTTTTATGTAAATCGTGGCGACATTGTTGATTTAATTTAAAAACAATCAAGTTTTTTGTAAAATCGGAAAATTCCCAATTCGAAAACGTGCTAAATTTAGAGATACTATTATTATTATTATTTTCGATACTTTTGCCTTTTTTATATTTATTAATTCAAAAGCCAACATCCCAATCTGCGTTGTTAAATTTAAAAAAAAATCAGCGCCGAAAAAAATTCACAAATTAAAAAATAATCGTAATTTTTAAAAATGGAACGCATACCAGCTGCAAGGAGTATGTATAGGCGTTTTATGGCGCCAAACCTGATGCCGCCAAAATGGCGTCCGACTGTCAAAAAGCGCGCGCTTCCTGCATTCTTCCCGCCTTCGGGCGTTGACGTTTACTTTTTTTCAAAATTGAGCGAACGTCCAGTGTCCAGCCTGTTCTATATTCATGATACGATTATAAAAGCGGTACGAATCGAGATGATATCAATCAGTAGCCATCCAGCATCCAAGATGAGAGTTCTGGTTGGTATCATATATTTTCATACGCAAAATAACCCATTTTTGAATAATTAACATTACTTTTTAAACATTATTAAAATGGTTCTTTATTTAGTGAAATACAAGTGCTGTGCCAGTGACCTTATAGTGAAAGAGTGATAAAATCCTTTGTTTTAGTGTAGTGCTTATAACAAACAATGAAAAAAATTCTTCTTTTTACAATCGAAAGATAGCAGACATTTTTCTTTGTCTCAGAACGTCCATAGATTTAAATAAAAAACGAAAAAAATATTTTCGCCTTCTTTTGGATCTATATTCCTAATTAAGTCATTTTGTTTAAAAGTACATACGTCAAAGAAATCAAATACATTAAAAATAGCATAAATCAATAATTCCTTTTGTAATTTTATCATTCAAAATTTCCGCGATTAAGAAAATACTTTTTACTGCCCCACCATCTTTGTTTTTCAGTTTGTTCTTCATAAACTACAGTCGCTATTTTAATTGCTATATGAACTTTAAATGCTATACATTTTAATATGACTTTTATAACTTGTCCATTCCTATAGTAGGTTTATTTAAAGGTAATTTTTTGTTCGCATTACTCAATTGTTTAGTTCTTTGTGCATTATCTCTCTTACCTTAATGCTAATTATCCACAAATCGGAATCGTACGCAACATTATTTATACAGAAAATGCGATCTGTAAAGTGCGGATCAGTGGACACGATTGTATGACATTCTATACAAAGAATATGCAATACGTACGACGATTTGTGGACACTTAGCATTAAATTAATGGAGATACACAGTGAACTAAAAAAATGAGTAATGCAAATAAATAACTTACTATTAAATAAACCTATTATAGCCTAGTTTTACACAAAGCTTTAGACCATCTTTCATAACCGAAAAAAAAATCGCGAGTAAAGATTTAAATCAAATGTCACAATACATTAAACCATTTACAAAATATAAATTTCATAATAATAGACCTCATTAAAATAGTGCAAAATTTGCGAAACAAATACTAAATATAAAACAATAATAACTATGTGTACAGCCTTCGGCCCACTTATAAATTTTAATTGCAAATGTAACGCCTTTAATTATCTAGAATTAAATGTCAGACGTATGAAAAAACGGGTACATATTAAAGACTATTTACTCTCATTTACTTATGTAAATGTTCAATCACAGATAACAAATTTTAAACAGCTTTGTAAACCATTAGCTATGCCCTTATCTTATTTCCTCCACACAAATCATTTATTAAAAGTCGTAAATAATGTCATTAAATAATCAAGTTATTTAGATGTCAATTTGTTGTCTTTAATTGTTTTTTTTTTTTTTGCAGATTCAGGTTAAATTCATGCATCAATAATAATAAAATCATTTTGAAAATTTAATTTGAAATTAAAAAAAAAATTCAAATAGAGTATGATTGATACAAACGACCAACTAAGCATGAACGCACAAAAGTTGACAGTACCGGATAAATTTGACCAAGCTATCTTCACGCAGTGTCTATAGGCTTTCAAAGCACCAAATTTAAACGCCCAGGACCACACACGATGTAACTTATACATTTGTTAAAAATAATGTATAATGTAACCGCGTTAAAAATCCGTAATAGGCATTTTAAATTTTCTATATTTAAATCACCATGTATGTACACAATTGTTTCAAATAATAGAAATTTTTCATTTCATTTCAAATATAACCTTATTTTTTACAGGTTCTTTCCGCCATCCTCGCTTGCGCCGCCGCCGCGCCCCAATTCCCC
>LQNK01001813.1:24909-62054 GCA_001586405.1 Phoebis sennae | reverse complement strand
GTCGCGGTAGCACCCCCCGTACCAGTGGCCCTCCCCTCCGTCCCAGCTGGCGACCTGCAAGCCGCTGCTATCAATGCTCAGGTAACTTTATCTTATATATAAAAATGAATCGCAAAATGTGTTGGTAAGCGCATAACTCAACAACTGGACCAATTGGGACAATTCTTTTTTTTAAATGTTCGTTGAAGTTCAAGCATGGTCTTTACGGCGAGAAAATTCGAATTGCCGGGTCCACGTGAGCGAAGCCGCGGGCGGAAAGCTAGTTTCCAATAAACCATAAGGGTACGACTACTTTTAAGAAGTAAAAGACGATATCCTTCTAGGATCAGAGTTGAAACCAGTATCAATGCTACTAGGGCCTTTCCTGACTCAGTAAATGATTATTATGAAGAGTTTTATAATGCTGGTTTTGTTTTTTTTTTAATAAACCTCGAGACTCCTTTCAGCAATATTTGTTGTTCCTTATAGTTACGGTTTAGAAAGTCCATTTAAATATTCCAACATATTGCGCAACATTTTAAAGAAACATCATAAAAATTACCGCATTTGAGGGGTTTATAACAACAATAATTCGGGCAAGCAAACTTAAATTATAACTAAAGTTTGCTATAGCATGGCAACACACAATCACTACATAGTATTTTAAAAAGTCGCTTTTTCTGTCCCTATGTCCTTTGTACGCATTAATCTTTAAAAGTACGCAATGGAATTTGATGTGGTTATTTTTAATTGATAGAGTGATTCAAGAGGAAGGTTTATATGTGCGATAACATCCATTAAATAGTGGAGAAATACTGTTATTTTTGAGGTTTCTAATGTGATGTCAAGGACGAAATCTGGTTGATTTTGTCCTGATATAACTGAATGATTACAGGTCAAAGCAACTGACCAAGCGCGCGCCCTCGCCGACCAAGTCAGAGAATTAGCCGAGCACGCCGTGGAGAACCAAAACGAAGGCATCATCGAGGGCTCTGACCTCGCCAAGGAAAGATCCGAAGAAGCCTTCTGGGCAGCTGAAGACAGAAAATGGCAAGCGCTTGACGCTGCTCAATCCGCGGAAGCCACCCTCGGCGGAGCACTATCCAGCAACGGAGTCGCCAGATCATCATTGCTAGTCCCCGATATCTACCCTCTTGTGTCCAAAATCGATCCCGTATCCCTCGCCCCAATCGCCGTTTCCTCCGCTGGTGTAGCCAACGCTGCTATCGTGAAGTCCGCTGAAAACCAAGAAGCTGCCGTCAAATCCGCTGAAGCCCCTGCTCAAGCTGAAAAACTTCAATCCGCTGTAGAAGAGAACAAAGAATCAGTTGAGGTTAAATCCGCTGACGTCAAATCTGAGGCTGACCAGAGCGCACAAGAAGCTTCCAAGGCTGACGGCAAATCCTTCAGCGTTGTACACCCAGTACCCGCCGGTCTCGCTCCCTACAGCTATCAATCCATCGTCCCCAATGTAGCGGTGTCCAATGTCGCCGTGCCCAATGTCGCGATCCCCAATGTTGGGTACGCCCAGGTTGGCCTCAGATCCGTCCCCGTGGCCGCCGTGTCTGGCTTCCAGTACCAAACCCCCTTCTACTCCCAAGCCGTGATCAAACCTTTCTACTGAACATGCTAATAAACGCTAGTTAGATTTTTATTGTGTTTTACTACACGACCTCTCTTGCAAGCTTAACCAAAATCTTGCTTACAGAACGAAATACATATTTTTAAATACTTCCTAAGATCATTCATTTTAGCCATATTGTACAACATAAGAAGTATAAAAATTAAGACCTTAAATTTACAGTGGACAATAAATTTCCAACACGATATCCTAAAGTAATAAAAAAAGAAGACATTACATATTTTAACACCTATATCTATATAAAATAGACAATTGTTAATTAAATAGCAGTTAAGATGTATTTCTGCAAAAAACAAATCAATATATGCTCTTCATATTTCTGTTCCATCTCTGTGTCTCTTAAAATTATAAATCCAAGTAGAAGGCTAATTTTAATAGTCGTACACTATTCATATTTGGCAAATAGGCATTTTTTAAACCTATAATATACAAAACACTCGCATATATATACCGTTCCCGTTGGATTTTCGGGATAATATCTATCCCATGCCCTTTCTCGGGTTTGAAACAATCTCTATACAAAATTTCATGGAAATTGATCCAATATTTTCGGAGCCTATTCAATTCAAACAAAAAATCAAATCTTTCCTCATTATAATATTAGTATAGATAAACTTAATAACATTTTTACATTAAAAATACAGTCAATGCGCGAGTTATTCTACATTACCGCATGATTGCCAATGTGCAAGTGCAGGCGGTTTTTATTTATCTTAAATATCATTTAATTTCTAACAAATTCTTTATGGGATAAAAATTTAATCCAACCTTTATGTAGTTGTGTTCTATATATATTATATTCAGAGAGCTAGGATAATTTTTTGGGGGATGTTTAATGCAAGTTGAATATACCGACAGAACCAGGGTTCGGGGTTCTCTAACATAGAACAAAAAAATAAAACATGTAGGTATGATATAGGATGTCATATAACTGAATATCCAAGATTTTTCCTTGTGCTCTCTGAAGTGCCAATCCTCAAAACACCCCACCGTGTTTCGAACACCTTCTAATTTTAGAAATAGATTGAAGTGATACATTAAATCCCAAGATTGCCATGCGCAATATTAATTGCTACGTACCCAAATTCATAATCCTTAATACTCAGGCCAAAATTTAAGGACATAAGATATTTTTCATTATCATTGCGTAACCATACAACTATTTATTTAATAAACATTGGTATGTCTTAAAAATAATAATCGTTTCGCTAAATTGAAATACATTAAATACCAAACATAAGTACAAAGTTCCACGAATTCAGTACGACAGAAACTGACACCTAATAAGATCACTGCGCGCGCGCATTATACTTTTAATGCACTAGTTATAAGAGTGGGTTCCACTTGTGCTCCGAATATGACCGAAAAATCAATTATGTATTTTTTTTTATTTTATGGTGTATGTATGTATGTCACAAAATATCTTAAAATATGTCTATCAGTTATCTAGTTTCTATAATACAAGGTTTGCTTAGTTTGAGACTAGGTGGCGGAGTGTTAAATTCCAGAATTTATGTATTTTTTATTTGATTTTTAGCAATAAGGCCGACTTTTTGTACGAAAATTATATATGTATATAGCGTTTCTTTATATTTTTGTAACAAATCGTACAATAAAGAGATAAATTAATAAATATATATGTATCAACCCAGGGAAAGGGATTTCAGACTCAGCATCAGAATGTTACAGCAGAGACTGTAAAATTAAATTAATTTTAATGTTTTAATCGATGTTAAATTAATTTTAATGGTTTTGACCGCATCATTACAAACTTCGCGATTCAAAAAACTGGGCATTTCTACAAGCACACACATTAAACACACAAGTCACCTAACACACTCCTTACACACATACTCACATACCTACACTGATACACAATATATTTGAGCAATCCCTCTCTAATCATTATATAGATATTGTTAATTTGTAAAACTTATTATTGGCGTATTTTAATACTTTAGAATAAGAAATAAAATTGTAAGCTGTAAAGTTTTCATAATTACATAAATTCAGAATATGACTTACGCATACTTAAAAATAAAGACCAAAGTGGAGCAAACCAGAGCACGCGTAGGTATTATTTTCAATGTTTTTTAACATTCCTTCTTATAAGGACAAATATCTCACAATGTATCCATTATTTATCGTTTCAACAATCACAATCGACGTTTGGAGAGGACGAGGGTCCTCTTCCATAGATGGTAAAATGAATTGTATCCGTGATAAAAATATATTATTATTAAAGGGCATTCATTATATTTTCCCACATAACCTTATCGTAACACTATTGTCGTGAAAAAATTGGGACATAAAAGTATCTGTGTTTATATGTACTTCTAGCTTCGCTCCCGTAGCATAATGTTATATATACAGCCTATGTTACTCGTGGATAATGTGACTTTCGAATGGTGAAATAATTTTTTATATCAGTTTTTGAGTCTATTCATTACAACCAAACAAACAAACAAAGTTTTACTCTTTATAATATTAGTGAAGATATTTGTGATACAACATGACAACATAGAAATTAAGTGGTAGACTCATTTACAAGCTCGTAACGGTGTAATTACCATCCCCAAAGCAGAAGATCGGCGTGAAACAGCATTGTACTGTTTCGTACGGTGAGCGAAGGCTCGGAAGCCAATATTCCTCTCCCATCCTATTCTATTCCTCTCCAAATTCCCATTATTTATCCTCTCCTTATCCCTTCCTTCAAGCCGGCAAGGCATCTGCGACACTTTGATGTTGTAGATGTTCTTAGATATCATAAAAAATTCTAACCCCAAGTTGCATAATATGTTTACCACACTTTCCTATAAAAACAAATAATTATTACTTCAAAGAATCACAATGTATTGATACTACGCGGTTAAAACCATAGGGCAAAGATAGCCATACTATATACGGACATATTTTATTATTTATGAAACAATCAGTGTTTGGACTGGACAAGCGTTTACTCCCATACATGGATGATCATGAAGGAATGTTAATATATCCGTTGCTTTACATTGTATCCGCGATAAAATTATATATCTCTATAATGATTCTATTTAAAATTCCTGCTTTCAGTTCCCGTAGGATTTTCGGGATAAAAACTATACTAGATCATTCCTGGGTTTTTAAAGAATCTCTGTTCAAAATTTCATCCAAATCGGTTTTGTAGTTTCGGAGTATATTCAATACAAACAAACGAATCTTTCTCCTTTAAAATATTAGTATAGATGATAAATAATAGTTTGGTTTAATTCCTCCCTCTCCCATCTTGTGAGCCTACTCTTTCTCTCAACTTCCCATGATCAATCCTCTCTTTATCCCCATCTCTTTCTTGAAGCTGGCAAGAAATCTGCGTCACTTTCATGTTGTTAATGTTCATGGTCTATCCCCCTTGCCTGCTATAGTATAAAAATATGTTTATAATCTTCGCTATCCTAATTATTCAGACTCTAAAGCAAAAATAAAAGGAAATTCATAATAAAAACGCTAATTTTCCAATTTTGTTTACAAGCTTATATGTTTTCAAGTCCATTATATATTGTTATTCTATATTTTCAAAGGGGTTTTTATTTGGATACGTCAACCCCATGCATTGTAGTTTGCACAATTTATTCATTCAACCCCAACATTTCTTGGTATATATGTTTAAAGACCTCAAATCATATACGGACATTTTATGCTGTAATGACCCATGTAAAAGTAAAAGTCCCTCTTTATTCCGGTCACGTCGAGCAAAACCAGGTGACTGGAGCAGTGAAGTAACGTACACGATAGGAATACGATTTGATATTATAATTACCTAATATTATATCATGCCAAGTTGGTCAAGTACGTATCTATTGATTTTATTAATACATACACTAATGTTTCTCCTGTTGTATTGCCTCGTTGGTCTAGTGGTTGCATCTTTGACTACAGATCAAGGGGTCTCGGGTTCGAATTTTTTGGGGAGGTGTTTGAGGCAAGCTGAAAACTTGTCTGATGCCTATACCCCGAAATAAACCTGTCGACCTGGCTGGTAAGTAGCGGGGCTAAGTCTAAATAAACCCTGAAAATTTATAAAATTGTTTTTATAAATAATATATTTGAACGTAACATGCAATTTTTAAAATTTGTTAATTCAGGCTACCCAAGGGTAGGGTCGGTACCCCAAGAGCCTCTTAATAAATAAAGATCTTTACCTAGTAATAGTGTGTAATAGTGTATTATCTACAATTTATATTGAAAAACATAAGTCTATATCGCTATGTTTAAATTTTTTTTATTTATATCAGGAATCATAAAGTTACAGTCAAAAGATCTTAAATAACTTAAAACTATACCTATACGATGTTACAATATTTGCATGAGACATTGCAAACCCATCCAATTTCCCAACATCACAACCGACCCTTAACCACAATCAAAACTACATAACATTAATACAATCATTATAAATTACGACATTCCATTCTATACTTAGCTAAGGACTACAACCTTTTAAGAAACGTATATTTAAGGATAATCATATTTACTATACTTTATGACTTGTCTATACAAATAATATAAATATTTATTATTTGATTGTTTGTTTATCACTGTGAACGTAAGCTGTAATTTCTTATGAAAAAAGAAGATTAATGCAAATGTGTATGAACCCGCGGGGCGCTACTAGTATATAAATATTACTGGTGGCTCGCTCTGAGCTAGACCTCGTATTGTAATGTATAAATCAATACCTTTCTATTGATATAATACTCGGCTATATGAAATCTATTTCACCCCTCTATCTTCGTTACCACCCGCCCCCCCAGAGATTTCGCACATTTTTGTACTGAAAATTTATCTTTATCTATACTATTTGCGTAGAAAATTGTATCAAGATCGGATAAACCATACTGCAAATATTGCCAGACAATTTTCACTTATTCGATCTAACTTCGTAATCCTCTACGATTAAGCTCATCTTCGAACTCCACATTTCTTTTTGTCTAAACTATTCGGCTATGAAATTTAATCAAGATCGGATAAACAATACTCAAGTTATCGTCGGAAAAAGTTTTACATCGTTACAGACATACAATCGCCCGGCCATCTCGACTCTGACCACGCTTCGCTCGGTCAATAAAGCGGAGATGATTGTTTGCCAAACTCGAAACTAATCTACGTACATAAGAAAGGCTATAGACTAACGGCCGTTTTCAATATTCTATCTATCTCTTGATTTGCTTACTAAAGTCAGACAAATCTATTTGCACTTACTTTTATTTTAATATCCTATCGACGAATAGCCTTTGCTATGAATTTTGTCAATCTTACGTCATATAATCTGACATAACATTCTATCCATAATGTTTGATACATTATTGAAAACGGCCGCATGTCGCATTACTCTACTCTTAGTTACCCTTAATAAGTATACAAAGTTAAATAAATGCGCGTAAAACCACTAGACACAGCTAGTATCTAATACTTAACAATGCATACACACAACAAGTTTTTACCCATTGGTATGTTTGAAACGGCTATGTCGACTAGTTGTAATTGTTTTTGAGACCACAAAATAAATTGTCGTTTATAATTTAAGATTTATTTATTATCGATCGGTTGAGTTACATGAATTACAAACGAGTTATTAAAGGTTTCGCTAGTGATATAATTAAAGTTTGAAAGTACTTTATTTTTTATGTTAAAGCATGCAAGTTAAGAATGCGATTCACCTGATGTTAAGTGAATGAACGCAGCCCATGAACATCTACAACATTAAGTGTCATGGATGCCTTGCCGACTTGAAGGAAGGGGAGGCGCTAAGGAGAGAATTGATGATGCGAAATTGGGAGAGGAGTACATCAAAATAGGAGAAGAATGGATTGGGAATATAGGCCTCCAGGCCCCCACTAACACAGTGTAATACTGCTTCACGCCGATCTTCTGCTGGGAGGTCTGCTCTGCTGGGTCGGACTTTAACATATATAAATAAGTGAAAGTCTGGACGTTTGTACATCGCAACCACTGAACGGATTTCAATACTTTATATACAGAGATGATAATAGATAGATAAAGCGATACAATACTATTTATTGATCTAGAAGCATCGAAATACATGCGAGATACATTTTAATAAACGTAAAAAACACTCCGAATGGATAATAATTTCCGTCATATTAAAATGTAATACGTCATATCTCACGTTATGAAAATTTCGGAGAAGAAAATTTAACATCGTGCGATCTATTTATTAAAATATTATATTTTATGTTATGAATTTTCGATTGAAATTCGTCATACGCCATATTTGACGTAACCTGAGTGGAAGTAAAATTAAGGTAACTTCTTAGAATACGGGTGTTAGTATCTTGTTGAATGCTGTCAATTACGTTTGTATCTTTGTTCTTTTTGATAAAAAGATATAAACGAAAATATTATTAAACCATAAAATGTATAACGTAAACCAAATAATTCTTATATAAGATCGGCTTTCTTATTAACCTCATTTCGTTTCCACAAAGAACCCATATCCCTTCTCATCTAATGCTAAAACACTGTCCACTGTGCGTGTACAATCACGTACACAACATGCGATAATTAAATGATTATAATGAACAATTAATTAATATGAGAAAGGCCGTCGACCACGTCGCAAGGGCAGGCCATGAAATAGGCTTTATTTTTCCTCAATAATATAATATTCATGTATTGTTATTTAACTAGCGACCCGCCCCGGCTCCGCACAGGTGCAATAATGATACTAAATACACTACAGAAAAA
The DNA here is from genome assembly GCA_001586405.1 of Phoebis sennae. Classification (NCBI taxonomy): domain Eukaryota; kingdom Metazoa; phylum Arthropoda; class Insecta; order Lepidoptera; family Pieridae; genus Phoebis; species Phoebis sennae. The sequence continues at coordinate 53,689 of LQNK01001813.1, read as the reverse complement.
CAGTGAACATTAGTAATAAAAATTAGTACACTATTTTGATAAATCTCGTAGGGTTTAGCCTGCGTTTGCAATGTAACAAGAAAGAATTTGATAATAATTAATCACATTAGAAACCTCAAAAGTTACAGTATTTCCCCATTATTTAATGGATGTTATCATATATATAAACCTTCCTCATGAATCACTCTATCTATTAAAAAAACGCATCAAAATCCGTTGCGTAGTTTTAAAGATGTACGGACGTTTTTAATAATGTATCAAAGATTATGGATAGATTGTTATGTCAAATTAGACGACGTAAGATTGACAAAATTCATAGCAAAGGCTATCCGTCGATAGGAAATTGAACTGAAAGCAAACAGATAGATTTGTCTGACTTTAGTAAACAAATCAAGGGATGGATAGAATATTGAAAACGGCCGTTAAGCATACAAAGGGACATAGGTATAGAGAAAGCGACTTTCATACTATGTAGTGATAGTGATTACTTATTTACAGTATTACGAAACCTCCCACTTCAAAGCCCCTAGCAAAGGTCGGCAACAACGAAAATAGCTGATGAAATAAAATCAGCAATTGCATTCAGGCGCGGCACCGGTGTGACCACTGTCTCTCACAAACCGGCGAATTCACTATCAATATGGAAAAATACTTCAACCAAATTTGCACCTTAATCATTGGGTGTCAATAAAAAATAGGGCGCAATATCCTTTGATGCTATTACGAGGATTAAGAACGACTATATTGAAAAACAGTTCATAGAACTTCCTACCTTATTTATAACCTTTTAAAAGATAATAGTATGTAAAATCCTTTGATACAATTCCACGCATGGAAAGCACGAAATGAAAAGGATATTAGAAATACTACAACGGAATTTCTTCTTTATTGATAAGCATTCATTGAGATAAAAGAGTAAAAAATTGCCTGAAACAATGCAAATTCAATGGAAAGTAAACATTTCTTGGAAATTTTAAAATAGACCTTTCCAAGGAGGTTTGTCTGACGTTAAAAATAAATTACTAAATACCAACCTCACATTACAGAGAGAAGCAATTATGTGACGATGTATGCATATGTGTATGATAGACTTGGTATACATATAGGTAAGAGTTCAGAATAAGATATAGGCTACTTGTATTCCCGGAGTTGCCACGGGATCAGAAGTTACGCGGTTGAAACCGGTTTTCGCGTTCCCGTGATATTTGATCAAAATCCATTCTTAGGATGCCTACATCATAACATCTACCTGCAGCCAAATTTCAGCCTAATCCATCCAGTGGCTTGGACAGGTGTTGATAGATCACTATCGGCCATTTTCAATATGTATCAATGGTCATGGATAGATTGTTATGTCAAATTAATTTTTTTCCCTCTATCCATTAACATCAGGCGACCCGCATGCTCTGCATGCCTGGAATAGCATAAAAAATCTAAATTCTCGTGGGCGGTTTACTTAACATCTGATCAAAATCACGGGCCTTTCTTCAAAATCTAGAATATGAATTCCATGACGAAAATATAGCATAGATTATATCATAGTGTTACCAACACATAAAAAGTATCTGATCACAAATAAGACAAATAGTTCAGATTTGTCTGACTTTAGTAAGCAAAACAAGGGATGGATAGAATATTGAAAACGATTATATAGATAATACAACAAATAAAGTGTACAACAAACAATCATCTTGATGTTATGAAGCGGCTATATTCTATATAATTTATCCTCTCGGAGCTAGTTTTATTACAACAATGTAAGCTAGGTGTGGCCAATACACCTGGACTCCTGATAACAGCCAATGCACGCCGCGATAAATATGATTTATTACGTGACTTTATGACTGATTGGCTGTTGATTACTTCATGAAAGAAAAAATGTATGTAGAGAATCTTAATTAGATACAAACGGAAGAAAGATATAGGATAAAGTTATCACTAAAAGCCATTGAAATCTATATATACATATATATAAAACAAAGACGTGTTTGTTACAACACTTATAACTCAAGATCTGATGGACCAATTCGGCAGAAAATTCGTGGAGAGATAGCTTAGGACCAGGAGAATAACATAGGATACTTCTAATCCCGGAAATCCCACGGGAACGGGCTATATACGCGAGTAACTATTAATCTTAAGTAAAAATGTCTCTTATTAACCCTATAACCTGCTCACACATCAGAATTCCTGCTTTCTCTCTTATTTACACATATAACAAACTCTGTGAATTAAAACCTTTAAATTGCTCAACATCTCCAAGTGCACTCAGATCATGAAACATGGCTATACGAACTCTCCTTCGATGCTACAGAAAACCTGATTAATTTTCACACACCCACTCATCTATATATTAATACGTGATGCAAAAACTTTGAACTCGTTTTTACAAAAATTGCGCGGACGCAGGAGCATAAAATTTGGCACACTTATAGTTTATCTGTAGGAGAAGTGAAGAACGCTAACATTTTTCAATAATAATACTTATAAACTACATTAAATCAATAAATAAAATATTACACATTATCATTTTACACACACATACATACACAAGTACTTGTACAGGTCAAATTGTTTCATTTGTTATTCATTTTGATTCCATAGACCTAGAGTAGTGATATAGACATAAATAAAATTTAAATTTATTATTGTCGAATTTCGACCATTAAGCGATCACTAGTAGAAATGAACACTCAATAAATTACATAGGCATAAAGGCATCGAGCCAAAAGACAGACGTAAAGAATTTTTAAAATCGGTCCAGTAGTTTTTGGGCCAATTCATTACAACCAAACAAACAAAGTTTTCCTCTTTATAATATTAGTGTAGATTTATCAGCTTAGCCCGTAACTAAATCTGTTTAGACAAGGATAAAAGTATTATAAAATTCCAGGTTAGAGTAAAATTGCATCTATATTTTTCAGAAGTTGTAATCCAAGCAAGCGAAGCCACGAACGGAACTAGATTATAAGCGAGAAACGAAAGTCTCAAGTTATCTCATATAATAAAACTGATAAAGCATCGAAATTGTATGAAACCAAAAATTATAAATTTATTAATGCAGTTCGTAAAAATGTATCCTTAGCCCAAATTTCACCAATGAGTTAATATCCGAAATTTAATATCAGCTGTTTATTTTGACATTTTACCGAGTCACTTTTAAAGTGAGATTTTATTTAAATGTCATACAAGTTGATAAAATGAGATATAATATTTGGTGCCCGATATTTTTAAAAGTGTTGGTAATACTATGATCCTAAAAATGTTATAAATGCGAAAGTTTGTGAAGAAGTATGTATGTGTGTTTGTTACTCTTTTACGCAAAAACTATTGTACCAGTTATGATGAAACTTAGTATACATATAGATAAGGGTTCAGAATGACATATAGGCTACTTTTAATCTCCACTAGATCAAAACTTACGCAAGTGAGTTGGAATATAATTACAGACATCTTTGAACAAGAAGAATAAAATCCTACTTCCTACTTATATTATAAATGTAAAAATTTGTCAGTTTGGAAATTTCGATGTTCGGATGTTTATGTGTCAGTCATGCCAAAACTATTTAAAGCTATTGAACGGCTTTTAATAAATAATCAGCAGTATTAGGTGATAGGATACTTTTTATAAATCTATAGAGCCCGAAATTAACGCGAGCATAGCCGTGCGCAGAAGCTAGTATATAGTGACTAGCCGTGTCCTGCGGTGTCACCAGCATATGTAATCCTAGGTAGCCCATAGATTTCCCTGCCTCTCACAATCAGAAAAAATATTTCAAATACATCCAGTTCTTCCAAAGTTGGGATCGAGTTTAGACAATCAAACTGTGGATTTATGACATTATTTAACTTAACTTAACTAAAAATAATTAGGCTTGTCATTTTTCATGTTACTTTCAGTTCGTGTCTGATTCATGATCAAATATTTATGTGTTAGTAACACAATGATATAATCTATGCTATACTTTCGTCATGGAATTCACACTGCGGTTCTAGATTTTTAAAAAAAGTCGCGTGATTTTGATCAAATGTTAAGTAAAGCCGTACGTACCCCGTAATACTTGGAGTATCGCAGGTACTTCGCTAATATTAAATAACGAGAATTGAGACTTTTTTATCCTATAGCAGGCAGAGGGAGCATGCGATTCACCTGATGTTAAGTGACTGACCGCAGCCCATGAACATCTACAACAGCAGAGTGTCGCAGATGCCGCGCCGGCTTGAGGAAAGAGGAAGAGAAAAGGAGAGGATTTATGATAGGCAATAAAATCCTTGATTTACCTAAAAACAGAAAAAAAACAAAAAATCTTATGGGATTTTCATATTTTGACATAAAATGAATTTAACTTAAAATAAAAATTAAATAACGAAAATAACGTATTTAAAAAAAAAGACGTAGAAAGACGTATCTATGAAAAGACTCAACGCATTTATTTATGAAAAATAATCAATATCTCCTCATATTTTTTTGGTTTGCAAGCGCCATTTTGAAAATGCATAAAGACTTTGTCACTACCACAATTCTAAGGAATCCAATAACACCTCCGATATCAAAACCGTCCACCCGTTTACAAACATACAAGCATATGCTCGAAAAACATTACCCTCCTTCTGTCGCATTTGGATAAAAGGATGTTCAAAGTAACTGATATATTGAGGCTTTTAAAAAACCTTTAAAAAACCTTTCTACGGCCTTCCATGATATCCTGTCACCACAAGACACAGGAGGCAGTTCTTATAATAAACATATCTATTTAATGGAATAACATCCTTATACAAAATGCTTGTAAATTCTTTACAAAAGAGTTAATATAGGAATAAAAAATATTAAAATATTTTTTCTAAGAGTAATAAAAAAAACCATTTTACCTCTCTTAATGTGTTTTTATTAACTAAAATAAAATTAGGTTAAATTAAGTTGAAGTTACTTTATTTTAGAAAAGCTTTTTTTCCCTAAACAAAAGGAAAAAAGCACGATCTATTTTACGTGACATATATATCATCGATCTATTAATCATTTAAATTAAATAAAAAAATCCGGTTTTAAACCCGTCAAAACCCTTTCCACGGCCTTCCACTATCTCCCGTCACCACAAATGTCACACGAGACAGTTCTTTTAGTAAACACTTCCTGCTACGCCCAATGGATCAGCCTTTAACCATCGCATTGTAGAGTTACGAAGTTATAGACAGGCCAATTGAGTATTCTTATAATTCGATGATTATATGAGCACCATTATTATATACTTCTTTTTGTTTTCACATACAATTATCGAAAAAAATGTTGATTTATAAACAAATAGGTAATAAAAACCTTGCCACTTTAAAGTTTTCGCCTACATTTCCAACCATTATTTTCAATTCAATTAATATCAAGAAAACTTTTCAAAGTCAAAACGTCTATTTTCGAAATTGGCATATTTCAAGGAGCTTTAAGAACGTCATATACATTTATATAATTATTATTATTTTATCCGAAGAACTGGCATGAAACTCAAGAAGAGTTTATGTAAAAAATATAGTATTTAAAAACCCTCAACGTAAAAATAACATTTAATTAAAATCAAACAAAAACAATTTTCATTCAAAATTCCTAAAACCATCTAAAAATAGTAAACGGCCTCATTAAAACAGCCTTCAATATCGTTACATATTAACTATTGCGTGCAAGTACATACTTTTGTCAATAACACTTCCTTAAATATTTTTAAAGAAAATCAATTACTTTCAAAGTCATGACTATTCAACGAAAATTAGTTATTTTAAGCATAAAACATACAAATATTTACTTGGTATTAACATTTAAAAAATTAAATGACGCAAAAACTCACAAGTCCATTGAATGCATACCTATTTATTTTACGACCCAAATTAAAAAAAAAATCAGATAAAAATCCAAAAACAAATTCTAAAAACCTCCGTACTAACTCAAAATTCAAAAATACACGATTTTATACAATGCATATTTCTTCCTCAAACCAAATTCCATTTCCAAACTTTCAAATCGAAATCCAAAAAAAGAATCTTCAAAATTCAAAAATCAAAATACACGATTCCAATTAGGGAATAATTCTTCTCCAATCCAAATTCCATTTCCAAAAATTCAAATCTAAATAAAAAGAAACAAAACACTTACAAAGCTGAAAATTCAAAAAAAGAACTTCTTTCGCGCCAAAACCCGTTATCACGCCCACTCCATACGCTCAGCACATCGATGATAACGTACTTTCATGTACTTGTACCAGCTCGTCAATCATATAAAAGACCTGGTGTGGTGTGAGACAGTATTCAGTAGCTCTCGAGCAGTCTACAAGAAGTGCACGATGAGATTTCTGGTAAGACACCATCGACAACAACAATAACAACAACCCTTATTTACAATACTGGCAAACAAGGAAAAAAACGTCCCTTAATTATCTGTGGTTTTGACAAGTGACATAAAAATTGGCGCGAAAATGTTTCCCATTTTTTTCAAAACATTAACAGTTCATAAATAAGGGTTGGTGTTTAATCTTAATTAGCTAATCCTAAATTAACTTAGGCATTTTTCGATTCTATAAATTGCCATAGGATTTTACCTAACCACCGACATATCTAAATTTGTAAAAATACTTCAACAATAGAAATGACAATAGTTATATAATTAACCGTATAAAATTATTTAAGAAGCGTTCGTGAATCGTGACTAACCATGTTTAAAAATGTCAAATATTGACATAGCAACGCAATTTTTTCAATCCATAGTTCCTGATATATGCCTTCAGATACCTATTCTCTTTATTATATAACCCGTTACGTAATATACATTTCTTTTGTAGCACATTCGCTCTTTTAACAATAAAAGTCTTTCTCTTGAATTGCAGTCACCCTTGTAACAATAATTATATTATGTCCACTTTAAAAACAATAAATTAACCCTTGCTTCTATAACTGAAAAAAAAAACATTGAGTCACCCCTAAACAAATATTAATTTTGACCTTAAATAAACCTTCATTTTTTATTACCAGTTAAAAATACGTCTCAGTAGTTATTAAAAGCAACATTCAAGAACAAACCACAAACTCCATATAAGTCCTAATAGGACATTGTAATTTCATACTGCATTAAAAATATCCATCAATCACGTATAAATACATTGAAAAACTTGTCTTTAGCATAAAATATTATACCGCATTTATTTACGACTGGCAATAAATGTTAAAAAATTAGCTCTATTACATGACCTAGCCTAATACATTCCATGTTATATACAAAAAACGTCACAATTAAGTCTCACAAAATTCAGAACTTTAATTTGTATAGATATTTATTAACGAAAATTAAGTCAAAATTATGTCACTTGTAAACCCTAAATATGACTTGGAGGTCTTCTTAACTCGCTTCTATTTGTAGACATTACAAACTTTATTTAGCTAGGTATTTTACGCGTCTTGACTTAGCCTATATCCTTCCTGAATTAATGGTCTATCAAACACAAAAATGTCTTTTCAAATCGGCCTAGTATTTCCAGAGATAAGTGAATTCAAACAAGCCAACTTCTACTTTATATTACTAGTATAGATTACGCACGGACTAATACGTTACTAATTATTAATTAATTACACATGACTATGTCCTTATACAGATTTGAAATAATAACAATTTCCCCTATCATATTTATAATATCATGTCCTTCTTACATTTACCCTTCCTTTTAAGAAGTATTTAACTTCATTAAAAATAAAAACGTTATTAAATTCGCCTTATTTGTAAAATATTATATTAGGAATGTAAATTCAATTATTGTTATACGTTTTACAAGTACTTTTATAGTAGGGCGACATTCTGGTCTGATTTAATAAGAAATATGCTAATTGAGTAATAATATGGCCTATTGTATGACATTATAAATCTTGCATTTTATATAAACTCTCATACTAAGTAACTATAAGCCTCCTTATTCCTAACTGATTCACGCGGTTTCGCTCCCGTAGCATAATGTCATATAGCATATGTTACTCGTTGAAGATAATTTTAGTAGTTCCCGTTAACATTACAAACTTACATACAAAAATACAATTGCTTCCTCTTTAAAATAATACTAGCTGTATCGCGCGGCTTCACTCCCGTAGTATAATGTTTAACAACCTATGTGCATAGAGATGATGTAAGATTTCAATGGTCCAAGAATTTTTCACTTCGATCCAGTATTTCGGAACCTATTCAATTAAAACAAACAAAAAAAAACAAATCTTTCTTCTTTATAATATTATTACATTATATAGATTAGCTGACACCCGCGTTGTTATGTAACGCTGTAGACATCCTCATACCAGCCTATTATCAGCAATTTATAAAATTTCTTAAATTTTTCGGCTTTATAATACTGGTATAGATAGTAAAGATTGATATTGAATACGATTCTAAAAAGGTATATGACATACATTTGTCTAAACCTTACTTATATGCATCCAACGTAATATCAGGACGAAATACTACTTGGTAATAAGACCACATTATTCGTGTCCTGAATAATCATCAATAAATCGATCAAGAAAAGTCACATAATATTAAGAAAAACACCCATTAATTTGCCTAGTTGTAGGTAGATTAAAAAACTACATACGCTCTCTAAATTCTCAATAATTTTCAGTTCCAATTTCCACGTACTTAAACTCGCTTTTCGGTGACAATTCTGTAAACGCGACGATTAAGCATCTATTACTTTGTTGTAATAATAAATCCTCTAGGCTCTAACCAATATTTATCAACAAACTAGTAAACCATCAAACGAAATGTATATCATCTACCCAAAGGCCGAATTACATACACCCGTTACGCATTTCGCATTCGAACACCGTTCTAGTCAAGGTCGGTGCGTGCTACATACTAACCGTGATTCATATCACTGTCGAAAACCTTATCAGGAGTTTCACTGACATCTTTGTTTAGAACAATTACTACAGTATCATTAGAGCCTTTATATATATATATACTTTAATAATATTTGTAACGAATACATTTAAAACGATTGCACAGATTTGCAAAATACATTTAACATTAGAATTCTACATTATATAAGTGCTTTTTAAACTGAAAAGTTTGAATCATCAAGCAAACGCAACTCGCTCTAGTATTTAAATCATTTATTTGCATCAAAAATAATGCGAATTATTTAACCAAGGCCCCTTAGGTAACATAAACGGTTCTTATGAATTTTCATTGAACATTAAAAGATTATTTAGAACAATGACTATTGCAACATTATTAAAATAAATAAACAACATTTTTATTTCAACTATTAAACATTCTACCAGATTTTAAAAATCTTGATCAACAATTACTGCTATATTATTGAAAGCCACATCCTCCTATACAATGTTTCTTCCTCTTTCATCATGCACCAAAACTGTAATTATTTTTCATTTATCTAATTTAAATTTTAAATCAGTTACATCATCCGTATTGCAATAATTATAAGAAATCAACAATATTTTCTATTTACGCAATTTTATGCCCTTCGATTATATAGATATGTTTAATTTATTTTTCTCATAATAATGGATTGGTCATGCGAATTGAAGATGCCGATAAAATTGTTTAAATGTATTGATAATTAATTTTATGTATTTTCATAAGTAGCCTGTAGTGCCCCGCGTAGTAGCGTAAATCTATCTTATAGTCCTCCTTAAGAACCCATATATTATAATCACAAAAATCATTTACAAAGATAAGCATATTTTTCCGCCTTAAAATAATAGTATTTAAAATCAACCACAAGTTCATAGAAATACAAGTTAGTTAACAAAGGCTTATTATAAATTTAAATTACGTTAAACCCTATCAATCTAAAAGCCTTTCAACAAATTCTAAGCCAATAATTCTGTCCAAATATCCAGTCATATCACCCACTTATAGGCGCCATTACGCAAGAAATATCTTTGTTATTACTTATTGCTATGCAAATCAATTCGCGCCCGAAAAGGAAGTGTACACCATTCCAATCCGATTCGTAATTACATATGGCAAGGTCAACCTCAAGGACGACATATTGTTACACTAATTAGATTATTGCCGGCCATTTGCGAGTACAAACATTCCTTTTAGACCACTTTTTATGTGTTTAAATTAGCTTGGAATGTTAAGCCGCATTTAACTCTATTTTAGTTTATGTCTCGTGCGTTTTCTAATGTTTATGATTACTTAAATATTTGTAAAATCTTATTATTATATCCACCTCTATTGCACTCATCTACAACACTCTTATTTTCTTGTAGACCACTTCTTTCGTGTTTAAATTAGCTTGGTATGTTCTAGCATTAAACTCTCTATTCAGTATATCATATCTCATGTGTTTTCTAATCTAGATCACTATTTTTAAAGACTTTTATATTGAATTGTAGGATGTTATTATTCTATCCTTATCCAATGCAGGCATTGCACTCTTCTACAACACTGTCATTTCCTTCCAGTTTGCTTTCGTCGCCCTCCTCGGCTATGCTTCGGCTAGCGCCATCTTAGCCCCGTACGGCGTGTACGGCGCGAACGCCGGTGACGTGCAGGCCGCCGTCATCGACGCCAACGTCGCCGCTCGGGACACCGTCCGCGCCATCGGCGAGGGCCAAGCCCGGGCCGCCGAGGCCATCGTCCTGAACAACAACGAGGCAGTCCGCCAAGTCGCCGAAGCTAGCCGGAACATCAACGAGAACGCTTTCTGGGGCAGCGTTGCCGCTTCTCAGAACGTAGTTGCCGCCGCCCAGTCCCAGGCTGCCGCTATTGATGGTGCCGCTGCCGCCGTGCGTGCCGCTCACGCTGCCGCCCCCGTGGTTGCCGCCGCCCCCCTCGCCTACGCCGGTCTCGGCGCTCCCATCGTCGCCGCTCCCTACGCAGCCTACGGCGCGTACGGTCTCGGTCTCCGCCACTGGTAAACCTCCACCTCAACACCAATAACGCGATATAACAACCTATAGCGCGTTATTGGTGTTACCACCACAGCTTTAAGGACACGATGCCGGTTCGAAAACGGTTAGTTTCAAATTGCGCGGAACACGATTTGCTCAACGAACAAAACAAAGGTCTCAATACGTAACTCTCTTTGTAAATAAGTAAATCTAATGCCATCACTGCCAAAGTGTAAATAAACACACAATTTTTAAAAAAGCCTGATGTTTTTCTTGTAAACCTTTCCAGCAATAAACAGAATTGGATTTATTTTAAGCTTTTTATTGAGTCTCATATAAACTCAACACTCACGATATAACACAAATGAAATAATTATAAAATTATTCTACGTATCTAAGACAACAAATTAAATTAAGAATAATTCTCTTAAATGAACTGCTTAAGTGCAAGGACAGAAAACTAGTTGTTAAATAGTGAACATGAAGACCATATTATGGCAACCTTGTTCCAGATCAAATTACGCATAGCGTAAATAAATCATTTTCTAATACAATCCTTATTCGAATAAAATAAAATACATTATGTAAATACTTCAATACTTCAGCCAACTTATACACCATCTCTATTTACCCCTACATATCCCAACTTATCAATGAATGCTCATGAATACCTAGCTACTACGAAAACAAAAGCCATCCATATTATGACACCTTCAGTCTTCACACTATGCTCTATACTAGGGATGGCAACCTAATAATGCGCCACAAGATTTTTGAGCACATCACCTATAATAAAATTCATCACGTACTAAGAGAAAATTGTGAAAAGGATTTTTAAGAACGAACGCGAACGATCCTAAGCTATCTAATCCTATGCTATTATAAGCTATCCAATCCTATGCTATAGTTACTAGCTGAGCCAACAAACATCTTACTTGGAAAACTGACTGATTTGTTATGTATCGTTAAATTTTCCAAAATTTTCCGCTATTTTCCTATTTTTCTCCCAGAAGAACTTTCTGGCAATCCCAAATACGTTAAAAAAGAATTAGCAAAATCGGTTAAACCGTTCCCACATAATGCCTTGATCAAGAAAAATAAGCATCATTTATGTATACATTACTCTGCCAATAATCACAGATCCAAAATTATTTACTACCACGCCTTTAACCACATTAAACATTTATTATTTATCAAGGTTCGCCTACCCTGACCGACACGTCAACACCAATTTTCACACTATCGAAGTGCAACCAAACGACAACTTGCCAATTATTTGACGCATGTTTAATCAAATTAGCCGCTAATCGATTAAACACCGAACCTTTTCACACGATTCCATCAATCAATCAGCTTGTTTGGAATTAATAAAATATTAATTTTGGTTAATAAATACAGAATTGCTAACATTGAATAAGTTATATATAATATACTTTATACTTTGTATTGATACTTCTTGATGGAATTGCATATTACTTTTATATAAAGACAGACACATTTTTATACTTTCAATTCCACTATATTAACACTTTAATAATTATTGTAAAAAGTGTTAATATAATGGAATTGAAAGTATAAAAATGTGTCTGTCTTTATATAAAAATTGAATAAGTTACTTGAAAATATTATCAGCAACGCTTAATTTTTAGTTTGAATATTCACAGTCATAGATATATAATTTAATGAAATAATATGCATTCATACAAAAGTTTATAAGAGAAAATATCTCCTTTATTTGTTCGCATTGTATATTCTAAAAGACTACTGGACTGATTTGGATAATTCTTTTAACATTGCATCCTAGATGACTAGATGATCCTAGATGATCCTAGATGACTGATGTTAAATGTCCCTGAACTTATTTTAACACTAGCTTAGATGACGAAAATCATAAACAGTAATTTACAAATTAAAGACAGTCATTTAACCAAAATTCCACAAAAATAAAAGCAAACTCAATAATTGAACTTTATTAATAAATTTTGATAAATACTCTGAAAGGATCTAAGGTTTATCCTTTTATACGGTATTACATAGCTAGCGTTTCATTCGTTGACAGGACATTCAAAACATGTTCCTAAACACGTAAAATCATATTAAATTAACAAAGCTTCGCCGACCCTTTTCATTATTTTTTACGAGTTGAGATACATTTTCTAAATGTTCTGTAAGCAAATGAAACGCTAGCTATGAAACATCTTACGTACAGATTTAACGAAACGGCCAAAATGGCGGATTGAAAGGAGGCCAATTGGAACCAGGTAGCCACCCACAAACGGTACAACGTTTACCTTCTTCTATTTCCTCTTCACTCTCATCCTCATACTCAGCCACTACATGTTCAACTTGACTATTTCTACCCGTCTGTATATTAATAACATTATTATCTATTACTATTTTAAACCCATTTGAACCTTTCGATTTATTTGGCACTTTCCTTTTATTCTTTTTAGTATCTTTCGGTTTATCTTTCGGCTTCTTTTTAACCTTTTTAGGTTTTTTTCCTTTTTTTATTGGTTCATCTTTTTTTTTTACATTCTTCTTTTTTTGCAACCTTCGTTTATCTACAGAAAATGCGTCAGTAAACCTCTCTCTAAACTCAATTTCGAATGGTTGAACGAATACCCTCTCTTCTTCTTTGAGTGGTGTTATATATAAATTATCAGGTTCATTTATACTGATTGATAGATCTTCAAAACTTGAATATTGTTCTGAATAAGTTACTAATAGGGTCACTGAAATAGAAGTATAAGTAAACAATTAGAACCAACCATCGTGAACACCCTGATGCAGGGGTCCCCAAACTGTGCGTCGCGAGGACTTTATTGCTTCCACTCCCCCCATTGATTCGTCCCGATTATCTGTCCCCTTGATCTTATTTGAAACTAGAACTACCCCCGCTGACACTAGGGTGTCGAAACATACAACTATACTCGTAACTGCGTCGCGGATTGAAAAAGTTTGGGAACCTCTGAGTTAACGTTTATGGTATACGACATAACATATAAAAAAATTACCACAAACCAAAATGCGGTACATGACGGAGAATATCTAAAGTATATATGCTTGACGGTTTTCTTATGCTAATTAAAATCCATTCTGTTAATTTGCAACGTAAGCTTAAGGCAATTAAAAACGAAATCGACAATTTGCACCTTGATTATCTTACATCCCACTTATATTGTAAGCTAAGTATGCCCCACGGTTTTACCCGCATATATCTCCCGTTACCGTGGGATTTCTGGGATACGAACTATTTATTTATTTACACTTTATTGTGTTAATAAGAGTACAGATATTAACTTGAATTCTAATAAGGTAACAATCAACACAGAGAGCGGCCTTATCACCCAAAGTGATCTCTTCCAAGCAACCCACTGGAATAGGAGATCATATTGTAGGAGGCAGGTAAAAGTGCAAAATACTTAGAATGAAAAATAAATAAATATACAATTTTAGGCGACAGACGGTAATTCTGCTGCATAACATTTTCAGCAACAAAAGAGTGGGAGCCGAGCATGCACGATTGGGCCAAGCTCGCACTGGTGTAATTACGACCCCCAGCAGAAGATCGGCGTGAGGCAGTATTGCACAGTTCTTCATACGGTGAGCGGGTGCCCGGAGGCCTGTATTCCCATCCCATTCTATTCGAACTCCTCTCCTAACATTAATCCTCTCCTTATTTCCTCCCCATCCTTCAAACAGGCAAGGCATCTGTGACACTTTGCTGGTGTAGATGTTCATGGGCTGCGGTCAGTCACTTAACATCAGGTGAAACGCATGCCCCGCTCGCCTGCTATAACATAAAATAGTTACGGCGTGATGGACACACAAACACATTTTTATCATCAGTACGATGTATCAAAGACATATATATCTATTTTGTTCAACCTATTTGTGTTGTATTTGGAATCCCGTTTTGTATTTGCAGTTGTTTTACTTGATGTACTTCAATCATCAGTTTTCAATGGCAATCGGAAAATAACACCCGTATTTCCAAACAATACTGTGATGTTCATGATATTATATAATAAACAGATTAGAGAATAAAAGGCAGATGAAGTGTACCGAATACTCGAGTGACGCTAACTACACGTACGTACATGTGCATCGTTGTGAGTGAAATTTGAAAATTTCGAAGCCCTTGTGTTGTGTCAAACTAAACGAACATTTTTGTATTTGCTTTTGATGTTTGTATTTTTATTCTCTAATCTGTAATATAATAAATGTTAGCACACAGACCAGTGGGGCGCTAGTGTCACTTCTGACACATCACACCTGTCATCTGTGGCGTGCGGATGTACCCGTTGAGCTGTGTGCCTACTTACTGATATTTCAGTATTTTATTAAATGCTCAACTACAACCATAGGACATAAAAAATACTATGAGTTCTTACAACCATAAACTTATTTCAAAGACGATACTTCAGTGGCGGTTTTTCACTTGGCGTTTAACGGCCGTTTTCAATAATGTATCAAAGATTATGGATAGACTGTTATGTCAAATTCAATGACGTAAGTTTGAAAAAATTAATAGCAAAGGGTATCCGTCGGATATTGAGATCAAAGTAAACCCAAATAGATAGATTTGTCTGGCTTTATTAAACAAATCAAGGGATAGATAGAATATTGAATAAATTAGATCTTACCGTCTTCATAAAAATAACTATGAGTTCTCTCAACGCACAGGCCTAGTATTATAAATCTTTGGATGTTTAGAACTTTGTGTGCCAATCACGACACAACTGATGAACGTATTTTGAAGGAATTTGACATATAGATAGGCTATTAGCTGGATAAGGTGATAGGAAACTTTTATCGATCCGCAATTAACGCGAGCGAAGCCTCGGACAGAAGGGAGTTTGAAATATTTAAAAACTAACAACCCATTCAGCATAAGTATATTTTATTCAATACTAATGAAGTAATAACACACAAGCCAAGTTAACAAATTCCCCGTTTCCAAAACCCGTTAGATAATGATATATTATGTATATGTATATATGTTGTAATGAATAATCTCAAAAACTATTGGACCAATTTTAAAGATTCATTCACCATTCGAAAGCTACATTATGTTATGCTATAAACAACCTACTGTGGATGTTCGTGGGCTGTGGTCAGTCACTTTCCATCAGGTGAACCGCATGCTCCGCTTGCCCGCTGTTACATAAAAAAAAAACACATAGGCTATATTTCACAGAGCGAAGCGGCGCGGTTTCGCTAATTATAAATACAAAACCAATATATATTTAAATAAAATTGCACGAACTATCGAACAAAACGGCTTTGAAATGACGTTTCAAAATATAAACTGATCTTGCAAATTCAACAAGCTACAAAGTAATTCTTTTTCATTGTCATCATCATTATCTTTCGGTTGTTCGATATAGAATCTTTGATCATTATTAAATTCCATATTAATGTCGCTAGCTTTTGTTGTTTTTATTTTCTTAGTTGTTGTTCTCTTCGTAGTTGTTGTCCTCTTAGTTGTTTTTGGTGGCTTAAAATTCCCCCCTCCTCCTCCCTTCCTAGGTTTTGGTATTTTCTTCTTCTTAGTTACTGTTTTAGGCTTACGTTTTTTCTTTTGCTTACGAAGCACATTGTGTTCATCATCAATATATTCTATATATAACGGATTTGGTGTATACGGTTGAATGCCATTGATAATTGATTCTATGACGTCATAATTTTCCAAGTTATTAAGCTTTATTTCCCGCTCATCGTTTCTATCATGGACATGTTGAAACGCATCAGGAATCAGAAGCACTGGAACATGTTTTATAATTTAGAAACTAAAGATTTAATTTTAAATAGAATTTTCGAATACTAAATAGATGCTTCACTTTGAGAAATGCTCAAATATTATTCCGTCACTTCCTTCATTATAGTCCGTTAAAATAGCTGGACCTTTGTGACAGCTGTCACTGAAATTACATCTGTGAAACCCTGGCTTCCTTTTCAAAAATGCGAATCCGATCGGAAAGTATCGAAAATCGGAACAGGATTCATACAAATTTCGACGGAAACGTCTTCGTTCCGACCCGAATCGGTTTTGTGAATCAGTACCCTGAATGTCTTAGTAGTGCATACAACACTTGGCAATGTCATACTTTTATGACATCCCGAACTAATAACTAATGGACGATGTATTAATTTATACTACTACTTTTTGACAAGTTTTTTTATCGACATTTTTTTATACCCTTGAAATTTCAGTTTAACGTATGTCACAAAGATCAAGCTATATTTTACGTAGATAAGTAAAGTTAGGGGCATGACACTGGCAGAATCCATCTTTGATGAGAAGCCATTAAACAAAACAAAGAACAGTGACAGCATGACAAATGGAAAGAAAGAAGAAAAAGATCACATTTATTTTGTCACATAATAAGAAATTACAGAAGAAAGAACATCACTAGTGCCAAGCAATAAACAGTAGGTAACTATAGTAATGCCAGATATTGCGGTGTGTAAATACAACACTGATTATCAGTGGCACACATATTTAAGACTTTAGAGTTGAGTATCATTATTATTTGGACGCATTTATCTCTTACCTAAAACACACCAGTTCAGGTGAAGCATACTGCAAAAGTAAGCAAATATTGCTGACGTGCCAATAATTGATTGATTATAATTAATGAATAATTCGATACAGCTTCACTGTATTTAATTATTAATTAATTATTGAGAAACCAATATAAGTCCGTAAAATATAGCTTGATTACTGTGACATCTGTCAGTGAAATAACTCCTATGTATCCTGATTTTTCTACACTAATATTATAAAGAGGCAAACTTTGTTTGTTTAATAGGCTCAAAAGCTACTGGACCGATTCTAAAAATTCTTTCACCATTCGAAAGCTACATTATCCACGTAATATGGTTATATAACATTATGCCACGAGAGCGAAGCCGCATGCTACAGCCAGTTTAATAGTACAAACTTTGTGGACATTACGACCTAACAAATAATGAATCATTTTTATATAAAACTTAATATTATTATTTTTTCTTTCAATTTCATTGCTTACCTGCAGCTTCGCTCGCGTTAGACTACAATATTAGCGTAGTTGATATAAAAAATAAAATTTTAATACCACACCACGACAACCCCCCCAGTACCATTTTTAACGGAGTAAATAGTGATTATACACACTATTCTCAAAATGAGGGGAGGATATTGAAAAAAAAATCATGTAGGAAATCTCAAAGACCTATCCAACGGTGTATTAACGGTAACGTACAAGTAAAAGATCAGGGAAGATATATTTTCATCAGTAGCCAGTACCACTATCAGAATACGAAAACTTATATAAAAAAGTACCACAAAATGTAATAACTAAATTTGTTACAATTAATGATTTATAATGCCTTCTGTAGTAATTGCTATAACCAATAGGTAAGGCAAGCATTTATATGTATCTTCGGTTTTACTTTGCAGACATGCGGTTCACCTGATGTTAAGTGACTGACCGCACCCCATGGACATCTACAACAGCAAAGTGTCCACGCCTTGCCGGCTTGAACCGAAATTAAGTAAGGAATACAAGATACAAGATCTTTATTTTTAACATAAAGAACTGTAGTTAAAAAGAAAAACAAGTAGACCCATGGTAAAATAATTTATATTTAAAAACCAATTCCATTTTGAAACTTCAAAATTATAATAAAAATATCACTAAATCAATTTAAGTCGACAACAATAACTAAATTTCAAATATTATCAATACAAAGAGATCGATATCAGATTGGAATAATACTAAGCACAGATTAGAGAATAAAAGGCAAATGGAGTACGGCCGAAGACTCGAGTGACGCCGAAAAGCAAATACAAACTTCAAAAGTAAATACAAAAATGTTGGTCTAGTTTGACACAACACGTCACGAGGGCTTTGTAATTTTCAAATTTCACTCACACAGATGCACGTGTACGTACGTGTAGTTAGCGTCACTCGAGTCTTCGGAACACTCCATCTGCCTTCTATTCTCTAATCTGTGATGCTAAGCATCTACATATCGGTAAAATAGCATCCGAGGAATCGGATTGCATATTATTTGTACAGAATCGCACTTTCTATACAAATAATGGATCCGATGCGTACGATACTAAAGGCGCACTTACATCAGTCGATACGACAATCAATGCAATAAAATGCATGCGGACTAACTACCTATAAATATAGTTGGTTATATATAGATTACTCGGTCGATACAAACCAGTTAGAATGGCTCATTGCATGGCTTGTTCGTCGACCAATGAAAACGATTTACGCGGTATGGCATCCGTGCCAGAAATCGCTCGCACCCCGCATTCGGCCCAATCGAAATAATATATAGACACGGAATAAAATAGCAATAATTGTTGTCGACAAAAGCAATTTAAACCGGGCCGTGGTTTAAAATATAAACTGATTTTGCATATCCAACAAGCTATACAGCAATTCCTTTTCATCATTGTAATCCCGATCTCTGAAATTGAATTCAAAATTCGCACCGAAATGAACTTCTGGTGTAGGTTTTTCTTTCTTTGGGGGAGGCTTTGGGTTAGGCTTTTTTTTACGAAGCGATTTTTTTCCATCATCAATATATTCTACATATAATGGATTACGCGTATGCCTTTCAAAGCCAATAGTACTCAATTCTTTAATGGCATAATTTTCCATATTATTATAATGTATTGCGCGATCATCATGTCTATAGTTCACTCGTTGAAATGACTCCGGGATTAGAAGCACTGAAACATATTTTAGTCTTTACTAACTAATTTTTATTTCAAATTGTATTGCTTTAATATTTAATATCAATACAACACCCGTACTCACAAACTTACTCGTGTAAGTAAAAGAGCAACGCTATGCGTAGTAAGAGATTTATCAATACATTCCATATGAAAAAACAAACTTAATTTAAACGATACTTCACCGACCGTCTCTTAAGTATTGACTCTGAATACGTCTTAGACCCATGCGGTTCACCTGATGTTTAAGTGACAGACCGCAGCCCATGAACATCCACAACAGCAAACTGTCGCAGATGCCTTGCCAGCTTGAAGGAAGGGGAGGGTATAAGAGGAGGATTAGGATTAATGATAGGAAGTTGGGAGAGGACTAAAACAGGACGGGAGAGGAATGGGAGGGGAATACAAGCCTCCGGACATCCGCTCACCGTACGAAACACAGTGCAATACTGCTTCACGCCGGTTCTACGGGGGGGTGGTAATTACACCGGTGCGAGCTTGGCCCAATCATGCTATGCTCGGCTCCCACTCTTTTGTAGCTGAAGATGTTATGCAGCAGAATTACCCTCTTACGACACCCACGGGTAGAAATGGGGTGGCGACAAATCTTTAATTAAAAAACAATACAGCATACTATACAAGGTCTGAAAGGTTTGGCCTGATCCGATCTACCTGACCGTGGTGAATTTCAGACTTAATTTAACCGCCAAGTGATTAACGGTCACTCAAGTATCGTCTCTGAATATGTTTATGGGCTCCTGTGCGTTGTGAAAATTCATATTGTTTGTGAATACGGGTGTAATTTATATTGTGTTACCTCTTGATGGAACTGCATCTTGATTTATTTGTAAAACACCACTTCACTAAGTTCCACAGTTATTTATTTTCTACAGTATTAATTGTTCATTCACAAATTAGACCGGTTTCGAACACCATCTTCAATAATTTTACAAACCAATCTAATTTGTGAATAAGTAATTGTAATACAGTGTAGAAAATAAATAACTGTGGACCTTAGTGGAGTATTGTTTTTACAAATAAATAAAAAAGAATACGGGTACAATACTCGAATTTTTGATAAATTCTTAAATGTCATTATTTCCCTTTCACTCTTCAGTAGAGTGACAGAGACAGCATGATATTTACGAGCTACATAAAGTTGAGTATCATATCAAAAGACATCGTATTCAGGTATAAGTCTGACTCTTACCTAAAACACACCAGCCCAGGTGAACCATAGCTCTAAAGTAAGCAAACGCTGCTTCAAATAACAATTAATGGATTTTAATTAACTTTACTGCATCGAATTATTCATTATCAATTATTAGACCAATACGTAAAAAATACACGTGTGTATGGCAAACTTATACGTAGGTATACATAATATTAGGAGGAGACAATAATAATATTAAATTGCCTTTTTCTTTGAATCACAAAATTCAAATGTTTTTTTTACAAACCTTGTTGTGTTTCAAAAGAATGCGTAAAGAAAAGATCTCAAATTTTGTAAACATCTCAGTTCATTGTATAAACGTTTAAAGCATTCTTTGCCGAGACGATATTTTATTAGTGCGCAAAACTTATTTATTCATTATGAGTTCTTGCTCAAGTCTTGGAGGTTAGAATCATCTTAGGTCGAAATCATCCTTTATTCAAAAAAACATCGGCCCCATATATCAATGAATGTTCATAAGACAAAAACAACGCAAAGTTACAGGCAAGGTGCCTTTTGTCGATCAGCTTTTATTCCGAGAGTTGGGACCAATTTAAGGGAATATGTTTGAGGCAAGCTGAAAACTTGTATTTTTATTTTTATACTAGCTGTACCCCGCGGTTTCACCCGCGTAACTTCTGATTAAATGGCAACTCCGGGATTAAAAGTAGCCTATATGTTATTCTGAACCCTTATCTATATGTATACCAAGTTTCATCACAATCGGTTCAGTAGTTTTTGCGTGAAAGAGTAACAAACATCCATACATCCATACATCCATACTTACAAACTTTCGCCTTTATAATAGTAGTAGGATATATTGTTGTAGATTTATGCATATACATATATAGTTTACATCATATATTTTAACAGTATAGTAATATATCTATACATATAATAAAACAGTAACCGAACCATTTCTGTACATTGAACATTTTTGAAAAAGAGTAATTGGTATGAAATATGTATGTTCTATAGATACCAAAACCAAGGTTAGAATTTTTTTTTTCTGTTTGTCTGTTTATCTGTTTGTCTGTTTGTCTGTTTGTCTGTTTGTCTGTTTATCTGTTTGTATGTTCGTCAATCACGTAATAACCACAAGGCAGATTTTGATAAAATTTCATATGTTGATAGACCATGATTAGGTGCGACTTATAGGCTACATTTTGTTCGAAAAAAATATTTTTAGGGGTGGCTTCCATACATGTAAATGGAGGGTAAAAAAATAAATATGCGAGTACATCATTAAATAAGGTGTCATTGGATAGGTCTTTAAAAATGAAATGGAGCTTTCTAAATGCGTTTTTTGCTGAAGTAAATATTTTTTGAGATATACGCTTCTAAAGTCGTAAAAATGTCATACCACGTGCCAATGTGAGATTTTGGTTGAGTTGCGGACATGCATTTTTATACTTTTAACGTATAGACTAAGACGTTACAAACAACCAAATCTCCGCCCGCGGCTTCGCTCGCGTGGGCTACAATTTTCTGTATTTTGAAGAGGCGTGCGCAGTGTGAGATTTTGGTCAAACCTATTTCCATAGAAAATTATAAAAAAAACTATAGACATTCGCATATATCTGTGGCCTTGCGACCGTAATTTTTTTAAACTTATGTTGTGCGCCTCTAAAAATACAGAAATTAGTAAGCCACGCGTGCGAAGCCGCGGGCGGAAAGCTAGTGTACATATAAAATCCTTTATGTACTATTCTAATTGTATTTTCTTTTTTTTTCTCTATTTATTAAGGTTCTTATCCTCATGAGGCCCTGACGGAATATCAGCGCCACAGTCGGATGATTGTGGCAAAATGCTGAGTCTGGACTCTTTCCAGAAATGTAGTACACCACGCATTTTACCTCTCCAATTGTTTACAATCTAATTCCTTATTTTGATTATGTTTTATTATCTTTTCTTTTAAATGTATTTCTTGTGTATCTCCTTCTCTGTAATTGTGTGTTGTGTACCTTTTTTCTGTGAATAAATGTTTTATCTATCTATCTATCTTATCTAAAACTTGTCTGACTATCCCTCACCAGCCTGGTCTACAGTTCCATGTCGGAGTATAATAGCTGAAGCACCAGACAAGCTTTCAGCTTGCCTTAAACACCTCTCGAAAAAATGGTCCAAGAACTAAGAATATTTAAAGAGGGCGAGGGGACTAGAAAAGCTCCTCGAAAGATGCCAAATTGGCCAATTTGACTTTGACTTTGACTTTGACTTTGAAATGGATTATTGTAAGGTGATTCCTTACAATAATCTATCTAACAGTTCAGTATGACAAAATGTATTATTCGATTCAAATGATGTTAGGACGTTGATGTTCCGTTACAATGTTGACTTGTAGGCTCAGTAAAAAACAGATGAATAACACGACTCTACAAAAAAAAATTGTCCTACAGTTTATTTTATGATTTTCTGCTTAGTTATCATCAAAAACGAAAAGAAAATACTTTTTTGGTATGAAGTTTGCTTTCGTAATAATTGTAGTAAAAATACTATTTTTTTGAATTTTGCATAAATTTTAGTTATTTTTAATAAAAAAAAGTAAAAGTGTGCACTTTTAAATCATTTCGTACTTTTTTGTAAGTTATTTTGATAGTACTTAATAAAATTTTTGTTTGAATGGCTTCATTTCCAATTAAAAATTAAAACCACAGCATTTTCCTAAATAGAAAAGCAAACTTTTTAATGCCATGTATTTTATTTCGTCTAATTACGACCTCGAGAATTGAAATTTAATGCTTTGAAATCAAAGTCAAATTTTGTGATGACCTGTGTAATATTTTGTTTTAATTGAATAAGCTCCGAAACTACTGCACCGATATGAATGAAATTTTGTACAGATTGGTTGAACCCCGAAGCGAAGGAGGACATAGGACAGCTTTTATTCCGAAAATCCCACAGAAACAGAAGATATATGCAGGTGCTCAGCTAGTTCTTAATTAAAATTAAAAACAGTATATAGTTTTAAGCCTCCCACAGGAACTTCGTTTGTCGAGATAAATCATACCTATAAAAATAAATGCTCTTGACAGACAGACAGACAGACGGCAAAGTAATCCTAAAAGGATTCCAATTTTGTCCTTTGGAGGTTCGGAACCTTGAAAATCGACGGATAATATAAACAGCAATAGGGTAAAGTTATATTTCAATCCATTCATATAGGTTAGTGGACGTCTACGTCATAAGAGAAACTCGTGTGAGAAATTTCTAGTCACAATGTACTAACCTTTGCCTTTTACATATATATTTTGTCACATATCTACACTGAACCGATTTTGAAGAAATAAAAATTAAACTGGAGATCTGTCTACGATTTAGCTAAAAATAATTATTTCTTATTTCAATCTCGTATTCTCAAGTTTATAAAAATAAAGGGAAAAAAAATTTTTTCAACTTTATTTCACATGAACTATTGCATTTTACAAGATAAATAATAATATAATCATACAATGTTATACAGGTTTTATCTGAATCCATACCGTGGTTAATGCGTGGTTGATGTTGAAATATTTTTTATTTATATTTTATCCTAATATTATTTTTCATAAAAAATATACATTACATACTAAATGTTATCTTGAACGTACCATCAAAATAGATTTCAAAACGAATTCAAGCTGCAATATTTTTTTTATTATAAGAAAAATTCACAAGTTTGTATTTGTAGTTTTTATTGTACTTTTATGAATTTGTTATTGTTTTCTTAACTTAAAAACTTCTTCTTCTTCTTGTTTGAACCACAGACTATCAAATCTGACTACAAAATTTTACTCAATATTAAACTAATCATATTAAATAAATATAATTATTTCCGTTGTCTGATATTTCTATTAGCAATACACGTATCTAACAAAGCAACTCATAAAGAAAATATAGAAAAAACAATTAAGAATTACGGCCACAATCATATAAAACATTGGGCAAGGCCAAAATCTTTGAAAAAACTACAAAATCCTCAAATCTCAAAAACAGTAATATTTTCGTATGACATATATTGAGTTTTTTTTAAAATTATTAGCTCAGTCACCATCCAAGTGATGCTTCAATCATTCCGGAACATCCTGCATATAGACTGAATTCTCCACCACTTTTCCCGCGTAAATAAAAAAATAACAAAGTTAAAAATATTCTACAGCTGTCGGTATTATCAATTGATTAAAAATACGAAAACTCAATCATAAAAAAATTTATTAAAAATCAAAAATCTGCCCTGACAACAACAAATAATCAAGCTCATCAAAATATGGAATTTGTTTATTAGGCTTATATCTTCCAGGACGAAACCCTTTCAACCTTTGCCTTCTATCCCTTGGTGGTCGTGGTCTGTAAGGCCTACCATTATAACGTCCACGATTTGGTAAATCAGGTCGACCAGGTCTATGTCTGGAACGCAACGAACCACCATCCTCTGGTGAATTCTGATGACGTTCTGAATCCTCTAACTCTATTATAACTTCGATATCTTCTGGTTTGTCATCTTTGACACTGTTGGCACATGTGATAACCACTGCTATAATGAGAAATTAGATGTTAATATATGAGCTACTAGCAGCGCCCCAGGGCTTCGCTCCCGTGGGAATATCGGGATGATATATAGCCTATAGCCTTCCTCGATAAATGGGCTATCTAACACTAAAAGAATTTTTCAAATCGGACCATCAGTTTCTGAGATTAGCGCGTTCAAACAAACAAACCTTTCCGCTTTATAATATTAGTATAGATTATTTCAAACTAGCTGACACGGCGAACTTCATACCGCCATTTTTAAACGTGACGTATTTGACAGACATGTATTTGTATGGAAAAATATAATAGTGGTTTTTAATAGTCATATTTTCTCACCGTTTAAACCTTCCCTGGAGTTCCACGAACATTTCAAGACTAAAATTAGTCAAATCCGTTCAGCCGTTCTCGAGTTTTTGCGAGACTAACGAACGGAAATTGTTTTTTATTTATATAGATAGATAGACTTTTTTCACGACGGTAAATGCCTTCGCATACCCGGCCGTCTGGGGAAACGACCGGGTTATGTCGTACTTGCACCGACTAAAACCCCTCGATGTTCCTTCACACACCTTGTGGGGGGTTCACGGGTACGCCGTAGCATTCTTCCGCGAAACACTAGCTGTGCCCTGCGGTTTCACCCACGTTTCCCGTTCTCGTGGAATTTCCGGTATGAACTACCCTATGTGCTTTCTCGGGTTTCAAACAATTTCTGTACAATTTTATCGAAATCGGTTCAGTGGTGAGACTTAAAGAACGACGATGTAGAGAGCTACTTTCGCATTTATAATATCAATATAGTAAGACTAATGAACTATTAATTTATAATAAAGATTTTTAAAATAAAAAACCTTACCGAAAGCGATAATCAAATGAGCAACAATCATCTCGATATGATCAAGTTTCCTTAGATTAAGCCTTTTTATTTGAAATTTCTTTCAATGATTTAATTAACTAAGTCGTGTTTAATTAATTTTTAATTTTCTCTCAAAAAATATTGTATTCTTGGCCTATTCACAACGTCATAGGTTTAAACGTTTTTTGTCTATAGTAGGTTTTTTAATTGGAATATTATTGACCGAGCGAAGCGAGGTCTCAGAGTCGAGATGGCCGGGCGATTATATGTTTGTATGTAAGTATGAAAAACTTTGTCCAACGATAACTTGAGTATTGTTTATCCAATCTTGATTATATTTCAAATAATTAACGGCCGTTTTCAATAATGTATCAAAGATTATGGATAGATTGTAATCTCAGATTAAATGACATCTGATTGTCTAAAGTCATAACAAATGCTATCCGTCGACAGCATATTGAAATCAAAGTAAGTGCAAATAGATAGATTTGCCTGACTTCAGTAAGCAAAACAAGGGATAGATAGAATATATAAAACGGCCGTTATACATTACAACGCGATTCGAGCTCGGAGCGAGCAACTAGTTATTACGGAAACATTTCCATCCCTGCCCTTAAAAACTAACCGTTAAATTTTTAAACTATTATAATTAACTGTGGAAAAGTAAGCAAAAAAGCATGATACTTTTGAACACATTTTAAGACACGGTTTTGAGACAATAAAATATCTTAATTGCAAATTTGTGTTAGTTATGCTTCAAAAGATGCTAATTACACGTATGTTTCCTTATTGTCAAATATTTCTTGTTGTTTTGCATTAGAAATATTCTGTAAACTCCAATCAAGAAGATATTAAGAATACGGTCACTTTAAAAATGTTTTACTAAGATGTTTTTACATCTTTGAGTAACAAAAAAATAGGGGTATATTGAAAAACAGCGTTGCGGGCATCTCAGGATGCCCGTAGCATATGCTGAATATAGCCCTTTTGCCTACTATTTCTTTATAAAGAAATGATTGTATTTTTATTGTACTTTTTAAGTTTTTGATTGGTAAAAGCAATAAACGGTTTTTTTATTTTTATTATTTTATTTTATTTTTTAATAGTACTCGTATACTCATTTTACTCCCTTAATTTTTTCCTTTGTTTAATTACAGATTTCCTTACTTTCCAAGGATGGGGCGTTTTATAGAAAATCAGTCTATATTTTGATATATATCTTCATGTTCTGAATATAACTTTATTTTGATGTTAAAATAATTATGATGAATAGAATAGAATAATTTAATGCTAGTTTAACCTTTATTTTTTTTTCAAGACTGCATAAATAAACACCCGACATAGCCTATAAAACATAGCCCATGTTACTCGTGGACAATGTAGCTTTCGAATGGTGAAAGAATTTTTTTAATCGGTCCAATAGCTTTTAAGCCAGTTCCTTACAAACAAACAAAGCTTCCTTCTTTATAACATAAGTATTAGTGTAGATTTATATTTGTTATATTTTTAAATTCATTGCTATTTAGGTACTAATCTATACATACTTCATCAATGGGCTCTTAAGCTATAGTCAAAATAATAACATCAGGATAAAATTGATTATGAGAACCGACTACAAATAAAAATCGGATAAAGCCTAGCCGAAAATATAGTATGGTCTTTGGTCATAAAATTTAATCGCATCATCTATTTCCATAAACTCGTGTAAAAGACTGAATAAACAAACTAACATTTATTAGAAGTCAAACACTTGTCCGGACAGGAGAACAAAAAACAGTGATAGATTGTCATCGATCAGGGGGCTCTTTAGTTTCCTCTTTTCCTTCCTAGGTCTGTGCTGCCCTCTGTGCTGCCCTCTGTATCTTCGACGTAACATCGCATGGGGTAACGTGTATAGTCCATCTCGACCGCAAGTCGGTTCTCTACATTCTATTATAACTTCTACCTTTTCTGTATGAGTGTCTTCATTATCAAGAGAAGCATCCACATAAGTGATTGCCAATGCTACAATAGAAACTTCTCAATTAATCGTATTAATATTATTAATGCGAAAGTTTGTGAGGATGTATTGTGTGTTTATTACTGTTTCACACAAATAGTGAACCGATAATTAAACTTGATATACATACATGTAAGAGTTCAGAATAACATATAGGCCACTTTTAATCCCGAAGCTGAAGTTGCCACGGATCATATCACAGATTACATCCGCGGGTCGCGGCTAAATTATAATAAAAATGTCTTTATACTCTTACTATATATTAGTACAATTTGATGAAATTTGCACAATTCTGTTTACAATTGTAATGTTTAATATCTTACACCCTTCCTTGAAGTTGATAGAAGGTTTTTTTTGTGATGCCATTACTAGGCCAACGGAATGCCTGTCTTTTTTGATTAATACCTAACCAAAATGTTTCACAATACCAGAAGTATCGCTTTGGTGACGAACCCGACCGTTCATAGGTCGGTTCAAGTACTTGCCACCGCGTCCCGCTTATGAACGTCGTCACCGCCGTCACGTGACGACGCAATTCCTAAATCGCGATGATGAAATTTCTTTTGTCAAATATCAATCCT
>LQNK01001813.1:0-23593 GCA_001586405.1 Phoebis sennae | reverse complement strand
TTAGTCAAACTTTTTTAAGACTGTATAAATAAACACTCGGTATATAAAACATAGCCCATGTTACTCGTGGACAATGTAGCTTTCAAATGGTGAAAGAATTTTAAAATCGGTCCAGTAGTTTTTGAGCCTATTCCTTACAAACAAAGTTTTCTCCTTTATAATATTAGTGTAGATTAATATATGTTTTATTTTTAAATCCATTGCTATTTAGGTGCTAATCTACATATATACCTCATCAATGGGCACTTAAGCGACAGTCAAAATAATGACATCAGGATAAAATTTACTATCAGAACTGACTATATATAAAAATAGGATAAAGCCTAACCGAAAAAATAGAATGTTCTTAGGTCTAACTATTTCCATAAACGCGTATCAAAAGAATATATAAACAAACTAACATTTATTAGAATTCAAACACTTGTCCGGACAGGAGAACAAAAAACAGTGATAGATTGTCATCGATCAGGGGGCTCTTTAGTTTCCTCTTTTCCTTCCTAGGCCTGTGCTGCCCTCTGTGCTGCCCTCTGTGCTGCCCTCTGTGCTGCCCTCTGTATCTACGACGTAGCATCGCATGGGGTAAAGTGTATAATCCATCTCGACCGCAAGTCGGTTCTCTACATTCTATTATAACTTCTACCTTTTCTGTATGAGTGTCTTCATTGTCAATAGAAGCATCCACAAAAGTGATTGCCAGTGCTACAATAGAAACTTCTCAATTAATCCTAATAATATTATTAATACGAAAGTTTGTGAGGATGTATTGTGTATTTGTTACTCTTTCACGCAAAATTAAACTGATAACGATGAAACGTGATATGTATACATACATATAGGATTTCAGATAGAATATAGGCTACTTTTAATTTCAGAGTTGGCACGGGATAAGAAGTTACGCAGCCGCGCGACGCGGCTAGTTTAAAGTAATAACATCTTTATACTCTTACTAACGATTCGTCCCACGTTTACACGTGTGCAATTGTATTAGTACAATTTAACGAAAATTGCACAATTCTGCTTAAATTGTATTTTTGCAATTGTATTTTTTAATACCTTTCCTTGAAATTGATAGATGAAATAGAAATTATTGAGATGCCATTACTAGGCCTGTCTTTTTTATAAAACGTTCCTTCAATACAAGAAGTATTGCTTCGTTGAGGACCCCGAACGTTCCAAAATCTGTTCGAATACTTGCCACCAAGTGAACCGCTTGTGGCGTCACGTGACGACACAATTCCTAAATAATATACCACTTCCAATTATCAATCCTTGGGGCCTATTTTCTTCTGATCATCCGTTCTCTCCACCCGCTTGCTTCTTTGCTTATTCATTCATAATCTTATCAATCCTACTAATATATGTGAAAATTTAGATTGACTGAACTGATTTTGGTGAAATTTGCCACACATATAGGCCATTAACTGGATTGGGTAATAGGATACCTTTCATTGATCTATTGACGAATGCGGACCGAAGTTAGTAATATCTATAATCTTACCCAGAACAATAGCTACATGTCCAACGATCATGGTGAAATGATTAATTTTCCTTAGGTCATGCCATGAGTTAACGGTTTTAATTAACTTAATTAAGTGTGTGATTATTTTAAGATATTTCTTGTTTAATTATTAAACTTCATTTCACGTTACAGGTAACACGACTATTCACGTGAGGTTAGAATTTAAACCTTCAATAAAGTAGAATGAGTTGATGTAAAACTTCAGATATATTTCTTCACATATATGGTTCCAAAAATTTACCACCTGGCAAACTTGAGTCTATATGTACCAATACTTTCACTAATGTTTTCATAAATTCTATCAATTTGGACGCATTCCACTCAACAAGTTTAGTTATCTGATGGAAAAGTATGTGGTTTTACGAAGACACCCATCACATCACATCACATGTTGGTGGAATGTGTCAAGACGAAGACTGGGAGAGAGGCTCTGATAAAGACATTTGGTATAAATGTATTGGATGTAGGTATAATACATAGTCATTTGACGATGAGGCTGGAATAATGGTCATCCGTTAAAAGTCATGAAAAAACAATTCTATCGTTATCTTCGCCTAATACATGGCTAAACCTATTTAGTTACTATGATGCACTTAATATAATGATAAAGACAGGAAAATGCTTGGGCAAAAAAAGGTTTATTTATGTATTTTTTATAAACGCAACTTTAAGTTTATTTCTTCGTTACGTTAAATATAATCGATGCATTGTTTTGCCAAATTAATTTTCTAACTCTCCCTAAATTTTGAACCATACCGCCATAATATTTAACATACTATCCGATTATTCATCCCTTATCCTTCTTTCAATAACAGCACGAAGTTTTCTGAGTATCCAATCCCAAGGCAGCTTTCTTATCTTCGGAACCACTGCTTTTATCAAACTCCAGTTGATTAGATCTGTGTCTGAATCTGATTCCCTGGGTTCCGGCTCCGGTTCTGGCTCCGGTCGAGGCTTCGGTCGTGGCTTCGGTCGTGGCTTCGGTCGTTTATATTTTCCTAAATAAAGACTATTCTTTTGTCGTATACTTCTCAGCGGTTGTCTTACAACATCATCGGTGATGGGAGTATCATCAGAGTCGTCGAGTATTTCTACTGATTCTGATGTCAGTCGAACACCTAGTGGGTGATCCCTGGAGACGTCTTTGAAGGCATTGGTGCATAGAATTATTGCTGGAAGTAATATGTTTAAAATTTCAGTTTTTTTGAGTTAATTATTAAAGGTGTCTTTATTCCTTATGCTAGGTGTCCATATTTCGGTATCGAATCAGACGGATCGTAATATTCTTTGTATAGAATGTCACATAAGTGCGTCCACTGGTATTTATCGTACGGGACGCGTTTTCTATACAAATGAAAAATCCGATGCGTACGATACTGAATTGTCGACGCCTAGCTTTATTGGACCACTTAAGTCCAAAATCACTTATACCAATAGAAATCTTTTAAAATTAAAAAATACATTGAAAACGTAATTTTCGAAATCACTATATATTACTTACACAAAAGTAGGAGTGGACATATCAACTTCATAGTGCCAAATGCTTATATTCCAGAAAATTTTGCTATCTTTTATACGAAATTAAGAATTCTTTATCACTTATAATTCTGTGTGACTAATATAAGCAAATTGGAATATTGTTTAATTGATGAGGACATTATTGGCGATTAGTTACTTGATTATATGAGTGTTCATAATGATTAATGTTCCTAACACTTCAATTATTTCTACTTCAAGCCCTTCAGACCACGCGAGTGGTGTTATATGCTGACGTCACAATTTCTAAACCGCGATATAGATATTTCTTCGCCACTTAGCATAAACAACTTCCAATCAATGATCCTCGGAACCCACCGGCCAACCAGTTCTATTATTCGGACTGGTCGACCATTCCCCCTTTTCGATGGAGGAATAATAGCATCCTCCTCACTCATAACTGACTACGCGCGCAGTGGATACGTCAGTGTCTATTGCGCCGGAGGGTGTGGGTTCGATTCCCACGGGTAAAAAATTATGATGTGATGAAAATTGTAATTTTCTACTGTCTGGGTGTTAATATCTATACTATAGTATATACATACTATATGTATTTACAAAAAAAAAGTATGTTTAAGTATGTCTATCAGTTAGTCTAGTTTCCATAGTACAAGCGTCGCTTAGTTTGGGACTAGATGGCGTTGTGTAAAATGTCCGAGAATATTTATTTATTTATTTATAACACTGGCGTCTTACGCCTCGCACGGTTTATGAATATTTTCCTTAAACTGTTAATAGTTATGGATTCAATAAGTTAACTGTCAGAGAAATTTGACAAGGATGCGTTGCTCAGAAACGCATTTGTAACAGTCATCGGACGTTTAACGCTATCGAATAGATAAACTAGCGTTAATGTGACTCAGAAACGGGGCATTATCCTTCGATTAATCGCAAAAGTGATAGCTAAGGCGAATTGTTTATAGTAAAGATAATAAAGTCATACATTATGTTCCTAAACTGTGGCAATTACAGTTTTTTGGCGTCCACATATCGGTGTTATATGCATCGGTTGCATCGTATTCTTTGTATAGAATGTCACACAAGTGTGTCGAGTGATCCGTATTTTACGGAACGCATTTCTATACAATAAAGAATACGATGCGTATGATAGCAACGAAATATTGTAGCTATTATGGCTTTTACGGACTAACTGATACACTTTTTTGAACGTAATGTTGTTACGTTATGCGATATCTAAGAAGTTCTCATCAATGCAACAAAGAAGAAGATACTATAGAAGGAAAGAAATAAAGATTTAATGCTATGAAAATTACATACAAACAGCTATCATACTACAATACAATACTATTAAAGAAGATGAGTGTCATTTTGGGATGTTTAAATTCTTTACAACCTCGTAAAGTAATGCATAGTATATTATCATAATATTCGAAAAATCGAAGAGTGCCTTTCAAACTATTACTCAATTCTCCAATAACAGTTACGAGTGTAAATTTATGAGACGTTATAAAATAGGGGCCTTAAATTAGAGCCCTGTGGAACATTGGAGGTGGCACAGAAGATTCAGAAAATTTGACATTGACCTACACACTAGTCTTTTGTCTAGATACTGTGAGCACCAGTGCAAGAATATATTTACCACACCCACATTACTTTGTGAACGACTATTTTGTGGCGAACTTTATCAAAGGCTCTCTAAAATTTTGTAATAACAGTTTCTACTTTCAAACCCTGATCCGTAACTAAGTTTATATTAGTTGACTTACTATCGATAAAGCCATTTTGTTTTTGTTTTTTGTTTTTGTGCTGATTTAAAAAATTGCTATTGAAGTGTCGTCAAAGATCAATGTATACAAGGCTTTAAATCACGTAAGATGCTGTAGACAGAATAGAGATGGGTCGAAAATTAGCGACTGATTCTCATTTACCGCTCTCTTTCTTCTAGTTTTCTGCGTTACTTATACAAGAGAAATATGGTCTCAATTTTAGGAGAGGATTATTTCTATCCACCAGATTCTTTGAATAAACGATATTTTTAGCGAACTGTTTTACATTGTAGTATTCAGATTGGAGTTTGAATCTATCACAAGGTGAATGTGTCAATCCGGTAGTCCTTAACGCATTAAACCTAGAAATTATCATGATTATGTGTGGCCGATATAGATTGATATTTTGTGATTGATGATAGATTGTTTTTCCTTAAGCTGTTAAACTAGCTTATGTCCTTTCTCGTGTTTCGAATAATCTCTGTACAAAATTTCATCCATAGGTTTAGACGTGAAAAATAGACAGTTAGACTGAGTTACATAGTAAGGAAGTAAGGAAAAGGATTAGTAAGGAAGTAAGGATTTGTCATCTGTCATTACAGAAAGAGTTCCAATGTGATCGTTGTTTGTAATTTTAAAATTAATCCTTACATTATACATACACAACAGAGCTTTTGTTGTGTTGTCTAGCAAAGCTAAATACAACAACGTATTAACTACAATAGGAACTAAACTATGGCCCCAACATTCGCTATAAAGAGTCTTTATTTCTTATTAAGATTATACAATCACTTACATGAGAACATAATATTTAAGATAAAATTTTTGTTAAAATTTCATATCATCCGGTGCGGGTAAACAGAAAATAAATCGCAAGATGCGACATCGCTGCATTATAAGGTGATGGTCCAAGTGAAATAATATTTTTATTAAATAATAATTTTAAAACTGAATTAGACCTTTTTTAGGGTATATTTTTAAACAGAGCGACACGGAATTTATTTTTTAAAACATTCAATACAACCAATGAAATAAACACCATCTATTTAATATTTAACTTTATTACGCCTTTTCTCACGCATCAAATCACTCCACTCGTCCAAACGCTGACCCAAAATCTTTAAATTCTTCTCGTTCACATCCCATGTTATTTCATGTTCATGAGGGTGGGGATTTACATTTTTATAAATTATAAAGTCCTCTGGTTCTTCGTATATTTCGACGGAATCTGGAGTTATTCGTATTCCTTTTCTTACATGTGCACCATCTACGTTTATAGCATTGACTGTTAGGAACACTGAAATGTCGTTTACAATTATTTATTATATATGCTAATATCATAAAGCTGAAGAGTTTGTCTGTTTGTTTGTTTGAACGCGCTAATCTCAGAAACTACTGGTCCGATTTGAAAAATTCTTTTAGTGTTAGATAGCCCATTTATCGAGGAAGGCTATAGACTATATATCATCCCGATATTCCCACGGGAGCGAAGCCCTGGTGCGCAGCTAGTTAACTATATATAAATTAAAATATGCCATTTCCTCTTTGCTATCGTGATGTTCAATTCCTTCAGTTCCGTGACCATTTGATTCTAATGATTATGAGTTTTTATGAAAATGTCACTAACCATCGATTGACACGCCTCAACATTTATCTACAAACCTTTCCTTTTTCTTTACTCCATCAACCAACCCAAGTTTAAACTTGTTACAAAAAATTTCAGATTTAGTTAAGATTATCTTGTGTGATTTATTCAGATTTACTATTTAATTTATTTTAAGCAAATTTTCGATTTCAAAATTCAAACTAAAATTTTCTATTTCATCTACGAAAAATTATAAAAAATCTTACACAAAGCGAGTAGTTCAAAAGCCTTCATCGTCAAAAACTTCGAACAGCACTAATTTCCCATTAAATGTGCTTAATATACCTATGCCTTTAATTCAGCATAACTAATACAAGAAAATTGGAAAACACTTAATTGATCGGCACATTTATGTAGATACTAACTGGCCATTAAATTAATAATGTAAAACAATATCGATTATGTTTGTAAAATCAAGTTGATTTCATTAAATAATGAAGGTGAGTTAGTTTAGTATTGTATATTTTCTGTACTTGTAGATATTGTTTATAATTTAATAACAGATGTAAGCGCAACCAAATAAATAAATCTTTGTATCCTACAAATATACATGTAAAAGTTTGGATTTCGAGTACCTATACAATGTATCCTAATATTACTAGCGCCTCGCTCCTAGCTAGACCTAGCGTAGTAATGTGTAAATCAAGCCCTATATTCACTTGAATATCGCCTAATTCACCCCCAGCCCTCCTATCTCTGTAACCCATATATTGATATCGCTCTTTTACGGACTCGACATATTCTTTTGTCTAGACTATTTGCCTATGAAATTTAATCAAAAATTCCTAAAGTTATCGTCGGACAAAGTTTTTCATACTTACATACAAACAGCCATTTCGACTCTGAGACCTGGCTTCGCTCGGTCAAAATTTAAGAAAATAATCGGATAAATAATACTCCTATTATCCTCGGATAGGACACTTTTTATTGATCTATAAGCACCGAAGCCTCGGGCAACAGCTAGTTCTCCATCTACCATCAAAGAAAAAAAAACGAATCCGATAAAATGGAGCAGTAAAACGTGAGTACATGTGTAAACGGTATGTTTTAAGACACAGCCAAAGAATTCGACTTCACGTATTTGATTATCGTTTTATATCGAACTTTCTCGTACTTAGTATTCAGAACAAAGTGGTCATTTCGTAAATCTCAAACAAAGAAAACTGCGCTCCAGAAATGTCAAAACAACAACTATCAGGTAAGTAAATTACGTGCCACACCGCGGTATGCTATTATCGTTTTAATGACCCTATAATTAGGTCTAAATTTGCGTAAATACTGACGTATATTTATTAAACCTAGACTACCTTGGAGAGGGCGTAGGCTTACTTACGTAAACATAGTGATGAATATTGTGTATACAAACGCTCCATATGAAAGTTTTTAATAAATTGCCGTCAGAAATATATTTTATTTCAATACCAATATACAATTGTCGATAACATGATATTTTTTAAAGCTAAAGGGGGGCAAACGAGCAGACGAGTCACCCGGAGTTAAGCGAGCAACCCCGCTCATAAGCACCCACAATACCAGGTGAATCGCAGGTGTGGAATACGCAAGATTTTTGAAGGACCCCAAAAATGTATTCATTTCATAAAGAACAGCGTATAGTTGGAGACACGGGCCCCCACCCTAGGCTCACATAAAAAATCTATAGGTATGTCCGTCACCAATGGAAATGCTGCCAATTTTATAAGCACTGATGAAGGACCTCCGAATCGGTCCGAAACTGTCTCTCTACACCGAGTTAAAAGCAGTGCAGACCTATAATGAAAAGGCCATGCACTCAGCATAAGTGGACAAGATTTTAAAAACTTGCCACGCCGATTTTCAGTGATGGCCTAGTCACCTCACAGAAAATAAAAAAAACCTCACAGAAATAAAAATAAAATGTATCAATATTTGGCCTGATGTTCGTGAGAAATAAATACATCGTAATATCAATTTAAAAAAAACACCGATTTAAACGACATATTTATAGGTCTTATTTTCTTATTCTTGTATAATAACTCAATACGTTGAATCATACTAAATAGATATAATCTAATCACAAAAATATCTAACAATCCTTATTTTTCTCACACCTCCAGCAAAAACGTCGCGTTTTTGCTTCACACCAGCGCGTTATTCGACACAATTCTATCCCGTACGTTTACAAATATATCAATTGGACAAATTATTTATGAATGTAGATCACCTTGGTCGCAAAATACATCAATTACCTTCCCCCCCCCTGACGTAATTATTATATTGTTGTAGGCTTTATATGCATGTACCCTTCCGCATAGTACTGCGAAAGTGTATAATTTAATCGATGACTTGATAATAATTTTACTACCTAGAACTTATTAAATATGTACTTTACAATATAACCAGAAATCACTGTCCATAAATGCTCTAGTTGTCGACGATAAAATTTTATAATTTTTATTCTAAATTTTATTTAATGTGTATGTTTTTCATTTAATTTAATATTTTTTTTTATGAGTAAACAATATCGCAATAGATTTTAGATATGTTTTTGTAATCATTTTAGGCTTTAGAAAGTAGATCTAGCATAGAAAACTTTCCATAGTAGTCAATAGAGATACAATCGCGGGCGAAAGCTTAGTATAAGATAAAAGATTACATAGTAACGCTTGCAATTTATTTATTTTATATAGTATGTAAAAAAATATATACATAAGATGTGATGTGATGAGATGAGATGTCCAATTCTGATCATTTAAGTTCGGTTAAGCTTTAATTATGTTTATACCTATTAAACTGTCAGACTGAGTCTGGTTTGGGGCTAACTCCGATGTGAAAGGTTAGTACTTTAACAAAAATTAAAATATAATAACTTATTATTATTTGTTGCTTTTTAAACTAGCTTCTTTATAACCAGCTATTTTATCTTAAACATATTACATATTGTTTAAAATTTAATAACATTAAAGAACATTTGTAAATCCATACCAATTATTATCGCCGCATTTTTTGCTCTTAAATTTATAATTAAATTTTTTAATAAAATTTTCACTTACCTTAAAATCTTACCTTGGAGCGTCCCATTTGCGGAAATAAGATAAAATATCTGGTCCACTTCTTATTACATCTATATCTATCTTACATACATCCCTATCATTCAAAGAATAACTAGGTACATATATAAAAACACTAAAATCTATGATTACTATCGCATACAAGTTTAAAGTACTCTCAAAATAATTGTATATTTACTTTAATGAAAATTGTATATTTACTGTAATGAAAATTGTATATTTACTTCAATGAAAAACGCTTTAATACTTCAAGTTAATAACTATTTAAAAACTATTACTAAAATATTCATCATGAAGAAAATATATGACCACTAACTTTAAATGTAGCTTTCAAATAAATAATATTCGAACATTATTACTATAATCAAGAAGAAAATTAGTTATTTAAGAAACGATCACTAAACAAAATTTTACAACTACCCTCAAACAAAATTTTCATATCTAGTAATAAAACGCGTAGCCCATCTCGCTCACACTTTCACGGCACTCAATTCTCCATCCTTGTCTTACCTTTAGGGTCGAGGGCTCCCTTCAGTTGCTCGGCTTTCGCCTGCAATTTCGTTTGCATAGTTTCCGCCCCCTCTTTCATTTTTGCCAAAATACCTGTGGAAATAAATCTAATTAATATTAAATAATAATAATATTATTAAAAGTACATTTACTTCTCTACGGTCATTTGAAACCGATCTCTAAAAAAGTATATAATTCCAAAAATGTTGTTCAACGCCATCTAGTATCAGTCTCAACAACTAAACGCATTTAAAAGAAAGTTGGCATAAAGAAACGGAAGATGCCAGCACAATGCTATGTTCAGACCATTTTGTGCCAGTTATGTGCACATGTATTTATTTTGTACAATTTTGTTTTATTTCTCACTTCATGTCTATACAAAATTTTAACAATTATCTATCTATTCTAAACACAAAAAAACATATGAGGGATATTTGACACAATAGATTTTGTGTCGAACACTGGCATTTGATTCGTTACACACACGGAATAGAAAAAACAAGTGGAAGTGCCCTGCTGCTCTAGCCTGCGACTTTTAACTTTGTACAATAGTACAACATCGGTCCAGTCGTTATTCGCTACTTGATGTGACATAACGTCTCGACTTCAGATATAATATATTGAAATCAGGCGTTATTCCGCAATTATAAATTGTAAAAATGATCCAGCATAATAAATAAGTCTCATGGCGATGTATCTTATCACCGGCAAATATAAAAGTTTGTTCTAATACAATAAAATGTAAATTATTGTGAAAATCACAAATTCGTATATTTTTTCAAATTAAAAAATACCTTATGCTGTTGACTTAAAGTACATAATTGACTTTAATGCGTACCTAAATCAAATGATATAAGTTCTAGAAGCTTCGATGAGGGATGTGACAAATTTGTTGATATCGATAAATAAGTGAAATTAATAATGTAAAAACAATATTTGAATTTAATACAACCAGCTAAAAGAGTATTGGACTCGCATACGAAGCATTTTAAACCATCGTATAAAATGTAACACTGCAAACCACAAAAACAAATTGAAAATAAGTAGTAAAATATATATTAATTATTTAATTCATTAGTATTAAAATATATATTAATTTATAATACAAATTAATTAAGGAATCAGTTAGGACGACTTCCTCCTCTTGGAGTTCTTAAATTTATGTTTAATTATTTTTCGGTTATAGTGGAAATTTAACTAATATCGACATGTAGTTATCGATACGATCAATCACTGGGTGAGTAGCAAAATGACAACTGAGTGTCAAACGGTTGTACCGTAAATATAACATTTATTTAAAAGGTGTTACAGATCAAAATTTTATGAATTTATAATATCGCCCTCTAGCGATGAATAGTTTTACCTTTTTTCTAGGTGGAAAATTGATTCAACAGATAAACTAATTACTACCTTACTGACATACAAAAAGACTTCATTTTAAATAACAATAAATACGATTTTCAACCGAAATGTTTTTTTGTCAATTTTTGACATTACTTCTTTTGTATGCATTGTACGATTTAATTTGTCAATGTGTGAGTTTGGCGACATTGGTTCTCATACTAAAGAAGCACTAGGGCACTTCCACTTGTTTTTTCTATTCCGTGGTTACACATATTGACACATAGATATATATTGACACATACATTACACCCAATTTTCTGTGATTAAAAACACCATTATCCAAACAAAATTTCCTTTACTTTTAAGGCAAAAATTTAATAAAATTTGAAAACGAAAAAAGTTTATGAACCTGGTGCACAAGAAACGCAGTCAACGCATTTTATATAAAAATACCGAAGCAATTATTTATAAAATTCTCCAACAATAGAGAAACCTCGTATATTAAAAACATTTTACATCCAACATACCCTAACAAATAATTTATGAACTAATGTTAAAATAGGAACTAACAGAACTATAATGAAGGTAAAAATTGACAAAAAACCATAACTAATCGAATTTTATCTAAGACTAAAATACAAACCATGTTTGTCCTTTTCTTTCAACAGGCGTTCCATATCGCCAGCCTTGTCTTTCACGCGTCCAAAGAAATCTATCCGTGTCAGCGTGCGATAGAAACGTACATTTATAACGAATTTATATAATTCTCTATTTATCTTTCACTTATATTTTAAGTCATGGTAACAAATTGTATTTTCTTGTGTTTTTTTTAACGCGAGTACTTTCCATATTAAATAAAATACTTTTTAAAGCAAAGATTTTTAGGCAATAGATTCTTTATTTTTTAATTAATTTATTAAAAGCTGTATCCTCTTGTAAATTGTTACTTTTGTTTAAATAAAAATAATTATTATATTATATTATGGTTATAGTATTTTAAAATTTTAAACGCGGTTGAATAATGTATGATAAACAGCATTTAAAATCCTTTAAAAAGTATTTTATTTAACATGGTACCAAATTTCAATTCTTGACATTTTCGTAGCAGTACTTTGACAAAATTGTTTGTATCCAGTCAGTTTTATAATATACTTATAATTTTAAAAAAATCACATCCTGTGCCGTCATATTTTATAAACACTAACACCCCTATTCTAAGAAGTTACCTTAATTTTACTTCCACTCAGGTTACGTCATACATGGCGTATGACAAATTTCAATCGATAATTCATGATTATAATAACATAAAAATACAATATTTTATTAATAAATAGATCGAAGTAACGGATGGAGGTGTTATATTTACTGCTCTGAAATTTTCTTAACATGAGTGGACGTGAGTTAGTAGAGTTTTTTCCGACTCAGAATATAAATTTTCATTGACAGAGGTTGAATGAAGTCGAGGAATGTTCGAGATACATTCGAATACTTGTGACTTTATACAGTTTTTATGAGGCTACCACAATTTCATAATGTTATGTTCTATTGTCTGTCTGATAAATAATATAAGTACGTATATATAGTAAGTCTCACCTGATATCCGTTTCGCAGCATCCGGGCTCGCAGACTGCGTCAACGCCGCTACCTTCATGTACTCGCTCGTGATCAGACCCGCCGCCTGACAATATTATTTATGATTTTATTTTAACCGAATTTTGAAATGGCACCGTCTGTTAATCACGTGAGGTGCGATAGGGGGGCGGAGGTGTCTATATAAAACCACGAAATATGAGATATAGACACGAAATATCACATATAGAGAGGGGGCTTGTAGTCATATTATATCACGTGAATTTATTTTATTTGACCTTTGAAATGATTAATGGACCTTTTACAAATTCATCACGTGATTAATGGACGGTCCTAATGTGGTATGTAAGTATAGAAATAGAATAGACTAGAATAGAATACAATTTCATTTATTTAGGGGTTTCAGTGAGTAGAGTAATAACTTAGCACACGTGTCCTTCGTACATAATGTATTTTTATAATACTGTTTACTTCACTGTATACTTTACACAGGAGAAAATCTTAAGTTTGAAGATGAATGAAGTTGGGGGTTGGGGATTACGAGAGCGGGGGGAGGGGTTAAGCAAATATACCCCAGTGTGGTAACAAATGAAAGATCGCGATTCAATGCGAGGTCTAGCTAAAAGCGAGCCATTAAGAACTTTAAATAGGATTTTTAATCTGATTCCGAAAGCCTTAAAGTTCAAACAAACAATATATAAACATTATATAAGAGGGAATCTCAAGATCAAATCAAGAGAAGTATACAAATTCCCTTACCTCAAGACTAGCTGGACTCATGGCGGAGTATTCCTCGCTCAGCAGCTCCACGATCAGACCCTCGATATCGAAGAACAAGATGTGGCTCTCCGGATCTGTTTGATACATTATTTTTGATCCATTTCATAGATTTTTTCGATTGTCAAATAAATCAAATCGAGTGTAAAAATAAAAAATAGTACATTTATTTATCTTGTAGCCAAGTCAATTGTTCTATTATTAGAGACAAACTGACACAACAACGTTCTACAACAATGTTTAATAGTTATAATCAAACAAAAATATTACTTATTCAGTCACATTTATATACACAGTGCGCACAATATTATTCTAGTTGTTTGTATATTTTTTGTCTATTGTTATTTGTAAATTTTGTGTATTGTGTACGATAAAACGATTTCTTTCTTTCTTTCAGTTATCTGGTATCAACAAGCTTTGCTTAGTTTTCGACTAGATAGCGTTGTGCTA
Source organism: Phoebis sennae (assembly GCA_001586405.1). Classification (NCBI taxonomy): domain Eukaryota; kingdom Metazoa; phylum Arthropoda; class Insecta; order Lepidoptera; family Pieridae; genus Phoebis; species Phoebis sennae. Next base: position 9,448 of record LQNK01001813.1, on the reverse strand, counting down.
AATGTGGAGGAATATTTGTTTATTTCTTTCTTATAGTTATTTATGAGAGATATATATAATGTGTTTATGTATACACTGTTGGTATGGCTAATAAATAAATAAATAAACTCACCCGCTGGGTTCGACCTGAAGCCCTGTATGGTGAGGGGCGGAGGCCTGGCGCGCGCGGGCTCAGCAAGCGGCCCGGCGCTGGAGCCCCGCTCGGACGCGTGCAGGGCTGCGAGCCCGCGTTGGGTTGCAGCCCGCATGGCTGTCAGGTTGCGGTGCCGGAGACCCCTGCGTTTCACAAGGAAAAATAATTAAAAATTGAAAATATTTCATCCCCACTAACCATTTGTATCATTGCCCAAATAAATCTTATTTAAATAAACTTCCTTGCGGAATTCTTTAATAGCTAACGTATCTCATTTACACATTAATTGTGTTGTTATATAAAACTCAGACTGACCAACTGACATAGTGATCTATCAACGAATAGCCCAAACCGGTGGACGAATCGGGCAGAAATTTGGCTGCAAGTTGATATTATAATAACAATTTGCAAATAATGTTATATCGTAGGCAATCCGCTCAGAAAATATTTCTATCAAATCCCACGGAAACGGGGAAATTAGATATAGGCGAGTGAAATTGTGGGGCACAACCAATATAATACCAATACATCGACTATTTAAACGGTATTTTCTGAAACGCTTGTTCTGGTCTGTGCTGTTTATATCTACACTCCACGTATGAATTTACATTAGAATTAAAATAGAATTGAATTCGTCTAAATCGTATGAAGCAGTATGTAATTCTTTCTAAATAAAAAGTTGTAAAAAAATTGCAAAAGTAAGTTATTCTGACATTACATTGAACCCATAGTTCACATACTATACATAATACCTTTATTCTTACCTAAAGAAATGCACAGCCGGATTGGCCAAGCCCTGCAAATCTGTACCGCTAGAGAGAGACCCACCCAATTCATCCGCTAGTGCTTCGTCGCACGCCGCTAATACCTCTTCCGCTATCATACCTGTAATCAATTATATTCAATGTAAAAATGCAATCTCTTGAACTGAGGATTTTTAATTTAGGTTATTATCTAGTCTATTCAAAGTGGGTCTAATATAATAATATCTTAATAATGTAATTGTATGGACACTTAAGTTTGAATAGTAAAACTAACCAAATATCATCATCACATTCAATGTATCTTGTAATTTTAAAGAAAATAATTTTTTTTTTTCAATCGAAATTAACTTGTCAAGCTCTATTTACGCATTCTGACTGAGATAGAAAATCATATTGACTAAATTACTACCTTATTACACGCACACTAAAGTCGAAATTACCATATCACACATACACAGTGCTGTGTCAAGTCAGGTGGCCTCCATTAAAATGACCACAAGAAAAGCTAGAATGTACCTTATGTCCTAGCTACTAAAGTCAAACATACCTTTTAAGTAAAATTTGAGATCATATTTGATCGGCTGTGGTTTAAAAAAATGTACTACACTGAGACGGTCTTCTTCTGTATTTAATACCAATTTCAAAATGGTATAAAACTTATGGTGTTTCCCTATAGCAAAATATTTTTTTTTAATTCACATCAGGCACTAAACCCATATATTACTCAAGAAGAAATATTGCTCTGCAGATACAACAAATAAGTTCCAATTGTCATCACCAAGGAGAAGGGACTGTAGAAGCTAAATTGTACTTAATTGCTTACTCATTAAAGTCGAAATTACCATGCAGAAACCTGTCCAGATGTCCAGTCTCGCCATCACCAAGGAGACCAGAGCTAGCAAAATTGAACTTTACTGCTTACTCATTAAAGTCGAACTTACCATGCAGAACCCTGTCCAAATGTCCAGTCTCCATTTGCCAAACGTACACAGTTCCATCACTGCACCCAACCACCATGAAATCATCAGCCGGCCGCCATTTTATAGTCACCACAGGGAAGAGATGACGAGACGCAAGTGTCACGCATTTACGTTCAGTCAAACCTGCAAACAAAAAATTAAAATCCATAAATTGGTTAGTAATTGAAGACCGAATCTATGTCCAATAACACTGAATTGTCGTTACTAAAAACCGAATTAGTATCTTAATGTAATGTCATAAATATGGTATTGTCGGCAAAATTTTGTGATTGCGTGTTTTAACAAGTTTTGTATGTCATCTTTCTATGCAAATGTCACTTGTTAGTTGTTAGCTGTCATCAAAGTTCGATGCTGCTCGATCGATTCGAGAAGCACAAGCTGAGGTTGGTCCCATTTGCCACCAACTTTTTTTTTGTTGTATGTTGCTGATGTTAATTTTTTATATTGCTGGCAATAAAAGAATTTTCTTTCTTTCTTTCTTTCAAAGTCCTATATAAAAGTAAGGGCGTTCAGTATCTGTGCGCATTGGTACCGATTGCGTGTAACGTCTTGGTGCTCGAACGTGTTAGTGACGTCACGACCCATCTACCCTCACTATACTAATAGTCGTTATGACTAGCTGTGATTTCTTGTTAACTGAATAGTTTTATAATTGACCAGTTGTGTAAGATCACGGTACTTATCTATTACTTTCGACATAATTTTACATAGCCCCTCTATTATTACATACTTTATTAAAAAATATATTTTACTATAACAAAATTTTACTTACTCAGTAAGGTAACACTGTGATCAGATGCAACTGAACAGATGCACTTCTGGATTCGAGGCTGGAAACAAAACATTACATTAAATTAAGAATAGTTTCAACCTTAGAGTCTATAACCTGAATTACACCTTATTACAATACAAATAAGGTCGAATATACAATGCATATCTATTCGACTAAGAACTATTCCAATTGAGTTTTCAGGCAGCACTGTTAATTATTTTTTCTACCATATTAATGTCATCGCAGGGAATCAGAGTGTGTGAGCTGAATTGTACCTTATTACATTGTAACTAAGGTTGAATTTACTCTGTAAGCAATATACTTGAATTCAAACGGTATCTATACTAATATTATAAAGAGGAAAGATTTGTTTATTTGTACTGAATAGGCTCCGAAACTTCACAACCGATTTGAATGAAATTTTGCACAGAGATTCTTTGAAACCCCAGGATATAGATAGTTTATATTATATTTTGAAGATCCGATTGGCGCAGTAGATGCAGAAATGGTCTATTGCGCCAGAGGGTGTGGGTTCGATCCCCACGAGTAGAAAATTATGATGTGATGAACGTTGTTATTTTCTACTGTCTGGGTGTTAATTCATCTATAGTGTATATGTATTTACAAAAAAATGGTTAAGTTTATCTATCAGTTATCTAGTTTCCATAGTACAAGCTTTGCTTAGTTTGGGACTAGATGGCGTTATGTTAAATGTCCAGGAATATTAATCATTTATTTAGTTTTCAATATCATTTATCTTTTTTTTAGTATTAATTAGGTAATCTCAAGCATGTTTTCCATAGCGTAATCTCTTTTATACTAATGTCATTAAACTTTCTGTTTAAATGAAGATTTCATTCATTCATTCATTTATATCCCGAAAGTCCTACGAGAACGACTCAGCTCAGCTAGTAATCTATACTAATATTATAAAGCTGAAGAGTTTGTTTGTTTGTTTGAACGCGCTAATCTCAGAAACTACTGGTCCGATTTGAAAAATTATTTTAGTGTTAGATAGCCCATTTATCAAGGAAGGCTATAGGCTATATATCATCCCGATATTCCCACGGGAGCGAAGCCCTGGTGCGCAGCTAGTAATAAATATAAAGAACACTTACGCTACAATTTTGGGGCGGTACAATCAACTGCGTAATTTCTCCGGCGTGCACGCAGAAGCGATGCAAGAGGGCGCCACTGAACAGATCCCATAGACACACCGCGAAATCTATCCCACCAGATACTAGGTGGGATTTGTCGTATCTGTAACAAAAAAAAATTATTTATTTATAACACTTTATTGTACAAAAGATATTCACAACACATAGAAACAGAAGACAATAACATAACATATACCTTCGTACAAAAGGACGGCCTTATTGCTAAAAAGCAATCTCTTCCAGGCAAATTGGTAGGAAAGGATATGTGAGAATGGTACGCGATGGCGCAAAACAAACACAGAGTGAAAGACAAATAAAAACAAAATGAGTCTAGAACAAAAGAGAAAGCCTTTTTAATTTTAATTGTGTTTCATATTGATTTTGATTTTTAATTGTACTTTTATTTTGATAAATTTCCAATGCTGTCTATCTTAATATAGTTTTTAAGTCGGAAACTAACAAATGAGCCTCTGTTGCTTAATTTAATAAATAAATTATTATTATTTATTTATTTATAAAACACATAAATTTTATGTATAAAAAGCAGAAAACCTTCTAAGATATTAAAAAAAATAAAAAATAAAATTTAAGTAGCAAAATCGTCGTGAAAATACAATTTAACTAGCATGGCCACGCGGTTTCACCTGCGCAATAATTGATCCCGTGGGAGCTCCGGGATTAATAGTAGCATATGTGTTATTGTGGATCTTTAACTACATGTATACCAGGTTTCAACATAATTGATTCTACCGAAGAGAACTTTATTTCGCTCACAATATTTCGCATTTATAATATTAGTAGGATTTATTTATTTATATAAATTATAGGTTGACACCACATGCTATGGGTAACGGTTAAATCTAAAAAAAAATCGTAACTGAGATTACAAAGATAAACTATACACTAAGGATACTACTAGGATTGGGTAGAAACATATAAATTCTTTAATATTACAATAACGTAGATAGATACTATTACCTTTGATGCACATGATGGGGATACAACAAACAATTGACTCTGCCATTGTGTCCAAGTAACAATTGGTGTGGGGGCCAATCTGAAAAAAATAAATCAAATCTAAGTAAATGATTGAATATTTCGCTTTACAATTTTTTTTTTGTATATAAAGTTGCAGGTATCTGTTAACGCCTACACAGTCAATTGAAGACATTGATCAACTTATCTGTTAATAAAAACCTTCCAATTAAGTTTTCAATATGACAAAAACAAACAAGACAAAGATGTCTTTTAGTTTTGAATTGTGCACCGCGAAGACAACCATCGAATATTCTTTCTTGTGTATGTTTTTTTTCAATCCACCAATTGTTGTAATGTATGCATACAAGCGACATTCAACTTTACACTAATATACTTATAGTTCATTTTACACTTACCATCAAGTAACTGACTACTTTAATGCAACAGATGTTGTAATTTTACATACAATCGACAATCAACCTTACACTGATATATTTATAGTCCATTTTACACTTACCACCAAGTTACTGATTACTTCACTACACCAATTGTTGTATTGTATGCATACAAGCGACATTTAACCTTACACACATATTATCATAGTCTATTTTCCAAATACCATCATCTTACTCATTACTTCAAAGCACCAATCGTTATAATTTAACATACAAGCGACATTCAACCTTATCATCATATACTTAAAGTCCATTTTACACTTACCATCAAGATAATTATTTCTTCAAAGCACCAATCGTTAGAATTTTATATACAAGCAACATTTAACCTTATCACCATATACTTAAAGTCCATTTTACACTCACCATCAAGTTGCTGATGACTTCCATGCAACAACTGCAATTGTACCGTATGCGTTGCGTTCACAATTACTATTGAACCGTCCTCTCTACCGACCACTAGACGGTTAGCCGCTAGCAGATATATAGACGCTGTTAGCTTTATTTCTGCAAAATAAACAACATAGACAATATAATATAGGCGTATAGACAACTGAATTTTCTTTAAATACTTTCTTGTGCTAATCGAGTATTTTCCATATTGAATAAAAATACCGATTTTTATTGTATTTTCATAGTAAATTGAATAATACGAAACAAACAAATCGGAACCAGGCTTTCCCGTCCTCACCACAGATGATCAAGGCTATAGTTTATACTAAGAAAACTTTATAAATAATTACACGATCATCCCTCACATTGTAATTTTATAAAAGAACATAATCTATACATATAATAAAACAGTAACCCAACCATTTCTGTACATTGAATATTTTTCAAAAAGAGTAATTGGTATGCAATATGTATGTTCTATAGATACCAAAACCATAGTTAGATTTTTTTTTTCTGTTTGTCTGTTTGTCTGTTTATCTGTTTGTCTGTTTGTCTGTTTGTCTGTTTATCTGTTTGTATGTGCGTCAATCACGTCATAACCACTGGGCAGATTTTGATAAAATTTTACATACTGATAGGCCAATGTGAGGTGCAAATTATAGGCTACATTTTATTTGAAAAAAAATATTTTGGGGGTGGCTCTCCATACATGTAAACGGAGGGTAAAAAAATAAATTCGCGAATACATCATTAAATTTGATGTCATTAGATAGGTCTTTAAAAATGAAATAAAGGTTTCTAAATGCGTTTGATGCTAAATTAAATATTTTTTGAGATACATGCTTCTAAAGTCGTGAAAATGTCATACCACGTGCCAATGTGAGATTTTGGTTGACTTGCGGTCATGTCTTTTTATACTCTTAACGTAAAAACACACAATAAATTCTCAAAAACCCTCAAAAAATAAGTAACTCTCTGCCCGCGGCTTTGGTCGCGTGGGCTACAATTTTCTGTATTTTGAAGAGGCGTGCGCACTGAGATTTTGGTGAAACTTATTTCCAAACAAAATTATAAAAAAACACAATAGATATGCTGATATATGCTATCAGGGGTCCTGCGACCGTAATTTTTTTTAACTTTTGTTGTGCGTCTCTAAAAAATACAGAAATTAGTAGCCCACGCGTGCGAAGCCGCGGGCGGAAAGCTAGTATTATACAGGGTGTCCCGTAATGAGTGAAGCATCTCTTGGGGGATGATAGTTGAGCTAATAATCTATCAAAAAAATCCTATATAGGTCATATGAAAATATCACTGTTTTTGAGATATTGAGGATTTTGTAGTTTTTTCAAAAATGTTGGCCTCGCCCAATGTTTTATATTACTGTGGCCGTAATTCTTATTTGTTTTTCATAATTTTTTTACTAAGTTTTCTTTATGAGTGGCTTTCTAGGATACATGCATTAAATATTAATAGAAATATCAGACAACGGAAGAAAAAAAATATTTATTTCAAATTTAGTATAGAGTAAAATTTTGAGGTCAAATTTGATAGTCTGTGGTTTAAAAAAAATGTACAACACTAAGACGGTCAGTGAACTTAAAAACTTCTGTATTTAATACCAATTTCAAAATGGTATAAAACTTATGGTTTTTCCCTATAGCAAAAAAAATATTGCTATTTGAAATCAATTTGGGACCTATTTTAATGATACGTCCAGGATGACACTTAGTATGAAATGTTATTTTTTTTTACATGAAAAATAAAATTAAATGTTATTATCGGTCAATTTTAATAAAAATACATAATCTATAATGTGAAATATTCTGTACAAACGCATAAATTTTCAAAAGTTTTAAATAGAACCGTAATTGTACTATACCGTTGTAAACCTTTGATTTTACATGATGTGTCACATTCTACCATGGAAATAGCTGGAAATTTGAATTCAGCTCCCACTACACCTATCATCAGTTTGATAGAGCAATAATTATGGACCCGGAAATCTCACGCGAGGTTGGTTAGTCTCTGAAAAGTTTGGCCACCATAGCTAAAATTTAGCACAACAGTAATTGTTTTACTTTTAGATTTATTTTAAATAAATAAAATAATATTTTCATAGTTAACTATTGGAGAATATTGGAGAAATGTGAGAATATTGTAATGGCATATACGATAAAACTGGACATTAAATTTCATGAAGGTTTATGCATTTATACACAATAAATCACATTACAAATTATGAATTCTTATTAATTCTTATTAATATTGACCAATAATAACATTTTATTTTATTTTTCATGTAAAAAAATAACATTTCATACTAAGTATCATCCTGGACGTATCATTAAAATAAGACCCAAATTGATTTCAAATTCCAATATTTTTTTGCTATAGGGAAAAACCATAAGTTTTATACCATTTTGAAATTGGTATTAAATACAGAAGTTTTTAAGTTCACTGACCGTCTTAGTGTAATACATTTTTTTTACACCACAGACTCTCAAATTTGACCTCAAAATTATACTCTATACTAAATTTGAAATAAATATTTTTTTTCTTCCGTTGTCTAATATTTCTATTAACATCTAATACATGCATCCAAGAAAGCAACTCATGAAGAAAACTTGGTAAAAAAATTATGAAAAACAAATAAGAATTGCGGCCACAGTAATATAAAACATTGGGAGAAGTCAACATTTTTGAAAAAACTACAAAATCCTCAATATCTCAAAAACAGTGATATTTTCGTATGACCTATATTAGGTTTTTTTGATAGATTATTAGCTCAGCTATCATCCCCTAAGAGATGCGTCACTCATTACGGGACACCCTGTATAAACGAGAATTCTTTACTTTTACGACACTAACTTTTCATTGATTAAAAAATAAGGGAATCTTACCATTTTCTTCAGGATGGCTAAATTGGTCCAGAATACCAACTGGACTGGGGTTCATGTCTGCCCATGCCATATCCAAGCTGGTGGTGACTATAGGTGCGCGAGCTAAAATATTAATTCGTAATTATAGGTATGAAATACTTTGTAATGCGAACAGCATATGACAAAAAGGTCATCAATTTTTCAATTTGCCCAGTCTTTCGATAAAACGAGATTATAAATTTTTTGCGAATACCCGCAAAAGCAAAAATTTTTCTTTATTTAAACTTTAAATTGCTTCAATGAATTGCATAGGGGGAATAAACTCTTTTTGGCTCACTCACTTCAATATTCAAATAAGATATTGTCATATATGACGACCCGATTGGCGCGGTGGTTCTGCAATGATCTATTGCGCCAGAGGGTGTGGGTTCGATTCCCACGAGCAGAAAATTATAATGTGATGAACATTGTAATTTTCTACTGTCCGGGTGTTAATTTATCGATAGTAAGTATGGATTTACAAAATAAAAGTATGTTTAAGTATGTCTATCAGTTATCTAGTTTCCATAGTACAAGCTTTGCTTAGTTTGGGACTAGATGGCGTTGTGTTAAATGTCCAGGAATATTTATTTATATAGCTGAAACTTACATATGAATAACATAAATGCATGTTTATGTAAAAATATAATACTTACACATGACCTTATTAGGTACAGGCAACGCTGCATCATCCACATTCCATAACAACACAACACCAGCCGAATCCCCCCTTAACAATAACCTGCGTTGTTTACCCCCCACTGAGGTTAGGATGAAACGCATCGCTGGTGGGCAAGAGAGTAGCTGAAAAATAAACAATTGATTTGAATCCTTACCCTCTACTATCAGGAATAAGTTTTATCCTTAGTGGGTTTTTTGGCAGATCCATATTCTAGGC
>LQNK01000201.1:333035-356797 GCA_001586405.1 Phoebis sennae | reverse complement strand
GCATGCGTTAGCGACTCTAGGGGTTCCAGTCGGCTCGCTCCGCACCATGCTAGCCATGCTACGGTGGGGGGGTTCGGACGCATGTGCCATGCTTTCTCTACGTTTGTCGCATCTCTTCGCTACTCATGTCGGCGACCTCAAAGGACATGCGTTAACACTGTCTGGAGTCATTTCGTTATGGGTCGAGCACTCTCATGTCATGCCCCGTGCTCCTAGTTCACATTTAAAACGATGACTGCCAATGGTTTTTATTTACTCGTATACGGTTTCAAAGTTATTGATATTTATTGACAAGTGAGATGAGAACAAAATATCGACAAAAATCTTGATAGCTGATGGAACGAATTAAAAATTAGTAGAAAAAGAAGGGGTTAAGAAGGTACACACATGTTAGTAAAAAAACAACAAACTAAAAATAATAATATAATATATTTATAAACACTTGTGTTAGAATACTCTTAAACTCATTAATTTATTTCTCACGTACTTATTATCTATCAATTCATAAATCGATAACATTTTGAAGACGGATTACCCTCGAATGATCGAAAAAAAAATTTAATACATTAAATTTAGTCTCATAATATGAAATAACGCCCGGACCGCGAGTGACGCAACACTACCCGAGGGTATTGCCAGCTTTAAATATTCCAAAACTTCTAGAAAGATGGCCGTCGTTTATCAAATCGATCAATGAATAACAACAAAATGGAAATATGACACAAGAAAGAAACATTCTCGAATTAATATAGAATATCAAATTCTTCATATCAAGCATTTCATATAAATATCATTTTACTTGTTACCATCACTCATTAAATAAAAAAACATCTAATCTCTTTTCTAATATTAAGTAAATAAAAAAAATCATGATCGTAAAATAGTGCTCTGAGCTCTCCTCGATGTCAGTTTGTAATGCACATTACAATACGCTTATAAATGTAAATTATGAGGAATGTTAATACAAATCGCGTGCTAAAATCATTGTGCTATAAATTTAGACGTGTAAAAATTGGTCCACGAGATGGAATGTCTTTAACTTAAAAAATACAAGCGTCTAATCGCGTACAACACTAATATCCTTACGGTTTTGATACGGGAGTGAATGACTAAGACGAATGAGGATACCTATGAGTGAACGATAATTAGAATTAACTGTGTACGAAAATTGCACATGGCAGTGGTGTCGTAGCGAACACTCGATCATAGTAAAATTAAAAGCGGCTGGCAATTACACTACTTTTAACAGCTAGTCACCCGCCCGCCTCACTCTGTCATTGTATAAAATATCCAACGCTAAAATACGAAAATCGAATGTAAAGGACAATAAATAAGATAATTAAATAATGTACACGTTATTTCCCGCCCATTCCAACGTAAAGTTTGTCCTCGTCTGACAGGTGACATATGGTCGAGGTGGTTAGGGATGGGGGAAGATAACTATCGACATCGATAAGCAGTGAGTCGGGCGGGCAAGGGCGAGGTGTTCACATGTTCTGGATATCGTGAAGCGTAGCCTCCATTTCCTCCTGCAGGAGTTTGCTCTTTTCGCGCTCGGCCACCAGATCGTCTGTAAGTTCCGATGTGGCCTCGGTGAGTCACACAACACATAAATTAGCTGACGCAAAACATATGCAACTAAAGAAAGCAAATTATATTTTTAAGAGCGACTTTTCATATTTTCAGTCCCGGTGTTGCATATATTTCACTTTAACTAAACAGGCAAAATAACAACAAAAAAATCATGCAAAAATAATGATGGGAAAACTACATCGAAAATCCGAGCAGTCTATATTAGGACAACATTTAAACTCCATGCTTACGCAATAAAATATAAAAAATTACAAAGAAGCTACTTAGAACAATAACTATTTTGAAGTATAGATGCGTCAACATTTTTGAGAACTTTTTAGATAGCTTCTCCGTAATATTTAAATTAAATAAAAAATAGTGACTAAGAAAATTAATTAAAATAAGCTAAACGTAGCGTAATGAGAAGAAAAGCTTAAAAATCACTTGTACAGCGCCAAAAATTTTAAACTCAATGTTTGATGTGGTTAAGTTCGTAATAAGCTTTGGTTATTCGTCAAACGTTTTGTTAACAACTTGACTTCAGAGATAATTAAAATCACTTAACCAACTGCTGTACTGGTTTTAAGATATCTGTGGATTCTTAATGTGACATTATTATTATTTTTTAATTTTATGAATTATAACTCATTAATACCCTACATTACATTTCATTTTTACTTTTTAAAAAAATATCGTCCTTTATTTAAATATTTGTTTAAAAATGAAACAAATGTTACCTTCAAGCCTGTCGACCTCCTTTTGCAGTTTCTGGACAGAGCGCTCAGCAAATTCAGCGCGAGCCTCAGCCTGTAAATATTTCAAACATTGTATTAATAATAATCCTTCAAAATAAATAGCCTTTTTTCTGGTTAAACAATTAAAGTTATTACAAATGAATAAGTTTTTTTGCAGATAATTGTAATAAAAACGCAAAATATATTTTCCCTTTTTATGTCAGAAAAAAGACTATTTATAATACGATACTAAACTCATGCAAACTTTTTTAAAAATCAATTTGACTTTACTATTTAGTTTTACAACAAATAAGTATTTATTGAAACCCAAAAAGAAATTTAAAAGTTATTTTTTTACATTTAAAAAAAAACAATTATTAGCTCAATCAAAATCAAAAAGTTAACCAATAAAGCTACACAAACACCATGCAAATTACCTTTACCAAGGGCAGCTATGTGCTGTGCTGACGCTAAATAATTTACATAATATACCATTACCCCCTATTATGGACAAATTCAAATAATGAATATGAGAATGTTATATACAAGGGACGCAGGTAGCTTTGGTCACATTTGTTTCATTGAAGTGTTCTTAAATCTAAACTCGTAAATGAAGAATTCGTCAAAGAATTGTTGTGTGTGTTTCTGCTAATGTTGAACTCAAGAACTTTGTTAAAGACCACTGTTGTGAATGTATTTTCTTAAAATATGTTATTTTTAATGTTCTGCAATGTGTATAGTGTATCTGTGTAAGAACTGTCAAATTGACAGCTGTCAGGGTGTGGTGACCGCAGCCCCCGCTCGTCGAGCAACTTACTTGCGTCAATTTCTGGGAGAGGCAGTGGATCTTATCCTCGACGTGCTCTCGAGACGCCATCGCCTAGCCACATACGACTCATTGCATTACATACTCACAACAAGCATGCCTAGCCCATGTTGTGATTGTATACCCTTCATATTCTCAACCCAATCTAATATAACACACTACTTTACATAAATATTAAGAAATATAAATATCATATTGCAAAGCGTGTACAGAAACAAAAATATGATACAAATGAAAAATGCACGATCACAACATAAGCGGAATAGTTGTATAAAAATAAAAAGAAATGAATTAAATACATAGGTAGATAGACCTTATATGGAAATACATAGATGAAGCACCAACCGATCAGCCATTGGACTACACGAACCTACACCAATAGTGATAACATCTCCTATTGAAATTTGATAAAATCCTAGTAGTCTATCTAATGTTAAACTTTTAACGAAAGATAGATATGGATCATGAATTTAAAGCGTCAATATTAAATAAACTTTCGTCGTAATAGGAGATGCTATTGGAATAGACACAAAATGGCGATGAGCATGAACCGAATCTACAGCCGTAACCAAATCTATCTACTTCTTCGGCCGCAGGTTACCTCTTTGAGCTGTGCGTCCAGTAGTTTCACCTGACCCTCGTACGTCTCTTCCCTTTGCGTCGCCTGTGATTATTTCAGTTAACGAGATAAAAACAAAACTCCATGCAGTATCGTAGTGCTTCACAACACTTAGATACCATAGATTAGATACTAAAAACTAAACATCGAAAATACTGTTACGTACACAACAACTAAAATCGGAAGATTTAAAGGTAAAAACGATAGTCGCACTACTGGTCACGGCTCATTTATCATTCTCGCTGCAATTTTCAAAGATTAAATAGTGGAAACTATAGACTTGCGAGCGAAATAAGGTAATGATAAATCAGTCGTAAATGCTAGACTAGATGTGTGCGGCATAATGCAGTTAGGCAAGCGTAAAAAAACACTCGCAAAAGAACGTATCCCGTTCACATCACACCTCCTTTAGGCGGGTGGTGAGGGTTTTGATCTGATTTTTGTACTCCTCCTCACGTTGGTTGGCCTGTATAGAATATGTCACATTACTTTTATGTAAATCTATTTTAAATTACAAATAATCGGTTCATTGTATCTTCTATCAGAAATTGGTTGGTGCTCATGAAATTGTAATGATCCGTCTTCGGATGTCTTTAGCTTGGATTGGACTAGCCTTATAATATTTTCTAGCACTTGATGCTAGTTACGTCTAGGTCTTATCTAAGCAACGTACCTTTTCCTCAGAGACTTCGAGGGACTTCAGGTTGTTACCGACAACGCGGAGCTCCTCCTCAAGCTCGACGATTTTGCTGAAAATCGCAGTGAACAATAGTCAATGTCTTAAAATGGAAAGTTTTTAAAAATAACACCAGAATTTAAAAATTAACTTATTCTGATGGGGCTAATATAAAAATGAAAGTTTTATTACTTAAAAAAATTGAAACATGTGTACTCTAATTTTTCTATTAAGAAACTTTTACAGTTTAAAAGATCTTTAATTGTTATTGACAACCAATCAAATAGAGTGCTATATCAATTGAATCAAATTCCTTTATCATAATAAATAGGGCAATAGTAATTGTAAAAATATTTAAAGGGACTCGTTAAAATTTTTAACTACCAACATCCAGCATGCAAAGGTAAGTCTTATTATCTATCAATATGTATTTTTCAACTTTAATTACGAACGGAAATATTTGCATAAAATATATTGATAGAGAATAGTACAAACGAAGCAAATTTTTTAGATTTTGTTAAAAAATGATAAAAAGAAAATACACATTTGAAACCGGATTTTTAACATAAAAATCATAAATTATAACAAACGATTTTTCACAAACTTCTAAATACCATTTTCTTATCTCCGATTAAAAATATGTATGCTTAAAATATTATAATTTATGCGTTGAACAAAACACGTACTGGCCAAATGTTATTGATAGAGTATCACGTAGTGTATGTATTATGTAAATGACTACTTTATTTTTTTTATAAATTTTATGTAAATGAAAACTTCTTTTTAATTATCTCAAATTATACGTACATTAAGAAGAATCTTAGTTTTAGTTACCAACGCCTAACGATACTATTTCTCAACGTAATTTGCTTTACTCTGGTATCGCGTGTAATTCAAACAATCGCTTTTCCTAAACATTAGAACCAGTGGCGTGTTTACGTCAACGGGCGATCGCCGTTCAAGCGGTACATACCATTCGCTCTGTTCGGCTCGTTCCTCGGCCCTCTCTAGGTCTTGCTCCATGAGAACGAGCTTGCGCGCCACCTACCGCCGGCCGAGCGTTAGTACACGCACGCACACACACACACAACACACACTAATCTACGCTCCGACGCCATTCTCGACTCCGCTGCGGTGCAGTGCATTGAAACGCCTCGGTGATAACATCTACTTTATACCTTATCTCCTTATCGCCTGATATCTCTACCGTGCGGTGCAAAGGTAGTGAAGGTCGGGGTAGGGATTGATGCTGTTACGTCTTATGCACGCTAAGTAAAACTATAATAATGTCCAAGCGTAAAATGGTTAAGAAAATAATTTACTGCGATACTTTGTATCGACGGATATGTTCCCCATATCGCGATGCAAGTATCCCATAATGGAAACTGTGCTTTTTAAGATGTAAACTCTCTAAATTAGCTGTTGATAGGAATAGAGGATGTGTCTATAAGGAAACACGCAAAGCGGGTAATCGAGAATGGCGCCCGAGTTCAAAATAAAAATAAACGAGGGTTGTCCCAAAACATTTAGCTCTAAAAAAATTAAACTTTTCAAATATTAAAAGAAAATCTATGTGCTATCTAGTGCGTTATCATAATCGTTATGTGATGTGTGCGCTTGTATATGTGCGGCACGCATACGGCCAGTAATTCTGGTGTAATGCGGTGCATATCTGAAAACGAAAATTGCCCTATACCACACATATTTCCTGATAGCCTAACCTATTCTACAGCCATTACAGTAAACACACATTGAGGACAGAAGTTTAGTCGACACATGGACATGATAGTTAACATTGAATAGAAATATCCATGAGATGGGGCAACCCTTGTTTTGTAATAACCAAGCTCGTGATGCTGGCAGTACGCAAGCGTCTGCGAACATCACTTATGTAAATCTACTTAAAATAAACAGCGTTACCATCCAACGAATTGGATGAGGCAACACAGCCAAGTTAATTTCATGATTCATGTAAAACTAAATAAAATAAAACGCTCCGATCAGCTTCCATCTCGTAGACCTAAAACTGTACATGCATGAGGTGAGAGTTAGAATCACCAATGACGGTAAAATTGGGTTACGGTGCAGATTAAAATGCGATGAACAACCATGCAAAACGGTGGCGAAAACTAGCAAACTAAAATCCCACTGTGAATACTAATATTACGAGATAACGTTAAACTTGTATCAGGTAATACGAGTATAGCAGTATGGGTTTTCAAAATCAATTGAAACCTACGATTCACCGGCTTCGGCGCGCTCCTCCGCGCGTTCCAAGTCAGCCTCAACCATGGCCAGCTTACGAGCGACCTGAACATATCATTCTACATAAAAAACCCATTTTTTTCTGACTTTCAATACATGTTATAAGTTAGGTTCCTTCCCATTTGGGGAGGATAGGTATACTCATAAGCAACTGCACCCTTCGCATATAAGGCATCGAGGTGGTTATGTAACGAGATATGCAAGTCAACTTGTTCTTCCATTTTTGGAAAAGAAATCAACGATCACGTACGATACCACACCATCTTTGGCTTGACTTTTAAGACTGCCTTCACCGTGCAGGGTCATATGTCAGGGGAATTGGGGCAATATCATTACAGCCATCTGTTACCAGCATATGTTCGCAAAATAAATTTTGCCAAAGTTTTCTTAATATAAAATCATTACTTCAATTGGATAAAATATTACACCATAATGGAAAAGGCGTCATGTCTCAGTAATGAAATCATGACAGAAAAAATTATATACATGCTTATCAGATTGGGGTGCTTAAATGTTATGACGGCTTGGGAAATATTAAATTCAATCACACATCAAAGTTATTCAAAATTTGTTTAATATTAAAAGGTATATTAAAACTTTAAGTAAGGAGAGGGAGTTTTGTAATAAAAGGGGACAACAAAAACTTTTGTTAAAAATTGTCAAACACTCAACATATTATCTCACTGATACTTGTTATTCATGAAGGAAAGCTAAAACATCAACTAATAGCTTTCAAACAAACAAGCACAGCAAATCAAACCAAACAACGCGAAAAAACAAAGACCTCATCGTATTTCTTGTCGGCTTCCTCAGCGAGGAATCTGGCTTCCTTAAGCTGGTTCTCCAGGGCATCCATACGCTCTTCATCAGCCAGCGACCTGTTCTCCAGAACCTTGCGGGCACTGCACCCAATAATATTCAACGTCAATAATCGGGGAGAGTAAGGTTGATCAAGGGTGACCCAATAGTTAGAAGACATGCGGACGAACACAATCGAGAGAGAAAAACGCACAAAGCGGCACAATACCTTGGAAGTACCAGTAGAAGATTGCTGTGAAGGAAATACATTAGAACCAAGATAGCGATCAAGCAAACTTAAACATCTGATTAAACGTGATTAATATTATCAATACTGCGATCGTACTTGGTTCTAATAAAACAAAATGAAACACAGTGAACGCTGCGTTTCGGTTTGTTCCATGCACTTATCGCTAAATGACAGTACGACTACGAATATTTCTACATATTATTTGATAATGGACGTTTCATTATACTAAGTACGTGTTCAGAAACAATTTACCCCGCAACGACGATTGCGTCATAGACGGAATAAGAGCGTTTCTGTCACAGAATTTAATGTTACCAGACGCATTTTTAAATATTTCTAAATTTATCTTCGCATTACTTTATATTCATAGAACTGGTGCTATTTAAATGCAAAATGTCAAATCAGCACTGAAAAACATCAACTATCATTACTTTTAAAGTTCAAAATACATTCTAATAAAAAGTGAATACTATTAAAGTATTAAAAATGATCTGCAATTACAGATAACTACCGCAGAGAATTCTTTCTTTTGTTAACATTATCACAAAAACTGATAGTTTACGCGTTTCATTGCTGACCGTATGCGTATAGTAACACGGTAGGGAACAAAAACATCATTATCAAGCGTTCACCTCTTCGTATTTCTTGTCTGACTCTTCCGCTATGAGTTTCGCCTGCGCTAGCTGTGCTTCTAAGATGGCGACGCGGTCGTCCTCCATATTCGTTCGATTCTCCAACGCCTTGCGTATTCTGTGTTAGTGCGGGGCCAAACACATGCGTGTTAAACATCGATAAAAACTCATGACGGCACTATCAATGGTTTTATTCACATTGATGACATAGTTTAAAATTGGACGGAAAGTTTCATGTCGTAAAACATTCACCTCGGTTTATGGTGTTACAGATTAAAAAAGTAAAAAAAAAGTTACTCATCAACTAACATGAAACTCTCCGAATATAAACGAAATTGAAATATTAAAAAAAGAACTAATAAAGATAGATTTTTTTGATACAACGAAAATATTCTGAAGTATTTGTCGACCAGAAGTAACTAATCAGGTAATATGGTGGTTAGGAACGGAAATATAACAAAAAAAAAATCATGCACACAAAATATATTAATACACAAATACAATAAAACAAGAAATCCTTAACAGTAATTGTAAATATATGTACAAAGACAAGATTTTGTTAAGATCAATTATTCTATCGGTACAAATGTAAATGTGAATATAATTTATAGGAATTTTGGGAGTCGAACCCTTTTAACTAATAATATCTAGTAGAATAAAAAAAAATATCAATAAATTATTCACATTTTGCGAAATATTTTTTAATTCTAAAAATTAAAAAAATTAAGCTAAATATATAAAGATTAATACCAAAAATATAATAATTATGTGTACTAAGAATTTACTTTAATTCGAAAAATCTTTTTGATTACTTTAGCAACTGATAAACATAATTTTAAATTTGGAATGACAAATTAATCAGTAATCAGCGATGAGTCAGTTATCAAACTTGAAATAGACTTCGATTGAAATTCTCAAAATTTGAATAAGGAAAATTGTAAACTAATTCGAAAACTTTGAATTTGATTTTGGAATAACATCGAACTGACCGTTCAGACTCATCGGCGGCTTGGCTGGCCTCAGACAGCTTAGCTGTGGCGGTCGCCAGTCTTTCCTCAGACCTCTCGAGGTCCTCCTCCAACAGTTGGATGCGGCGGTTGAGTGCAGCCACTTCGGATTCGGCCTGCAAAATATACAACAGTTAATTTTCATGCCATTTTTTTAAATTAAAAAAAAATAAAATTCCAAAATTAAAAAAATATATTATGGTAAATACTTTTTATCTTATCTCCCCAGTTTCAATATAAAAATGATTATCATATAACGGTGTGTTAATCATAAATATTTTTATGATGGAAAAAATAACGGCATCATTCTACCTGTATTACATGACAGATAAAATCTGATCCATATAATTATGTCTGGGGAACGGGACTATGTAGGCAGTGTCCGCCGGGAGCAGTCATTTAATAGTTTCCACAGTAACACATAGGTTTTATTCATAGAGATCAGAAATATAACGACTAAAATAGCTTTTGTAGGTAGGACAAAACAAGTTTTCGTGTCATTAAAGTCATATTACTATGTACTTGAACATACAAGATAAAGTTAAATAAATCATAATGACATTGCATATTTGCAAATTCCATAGTCAATTGTCGTATACAAAATGATGATTGCATTAGATTTCACAAAATAGACCAGTATTTCAATTTCCTTAAATTGTTAATTTAAATTTGTGTTACGCTACTATAAAACTAGCTTCGATTAATGATAGCGTAACACAAACTTCTTTTCGCATTCGCTCAGTCTCAACATGAATTCTCGTCGGTTCTGAAACAACTACATGCTAACCAAATACTTGAACGATGACAAACACGTAGCATGACGGGCAACGCCTGACCGAATAAGCAACAACGAATGGATCGATTTACATGACCAAAAGCGAACAATGATCTATCAAATACGGCTTATTAAAATAACAATCAATTTCACTTTTGAATTAAACTTTGCCTTTGTTATATTAGGATCAGTTAACGAATAAATAATTATTATTGACTCGGTATTGCCTTATTTATTCAGTAATCTATGAATGCCTAATACAGAAAATTGCATTATTCATCGATTACTTCGCGTGCAGATAAAATAGTGATGTTCGAGCGAAAAATTATCGATATTAGCGTGCCTCGAAAAAGTGACGTACAAACCAAAAATGTTGTTAAACGTCGAGTACATTGTTCCCAGTTTTTTAAGCATGTGTACCGCATAAAGTCGCATTGTTAAACGTCGACACATTATACGTGTTGAGAATTAACCGTCGTTTGGAATATTTCGCTAGTAACTATTAATATTCAGCGAGCTGCACATGTTTATGACATCACGCGTCCTTGTTGCGAGGAAGCTGTCGAGTCCCAGTTTCTCCTTTTATCCTGTGTCGTCATCGATGCTAGTACAGTAATAACTATTTAGATCAAATTTTCTCAAAGCGTTTCTAAAGATAATAGGCGCAATTGAGTAAACCAACTACAAACATGCAACTATTGAAACTCAATTCCAACAAATACCACAGCATAAAGTGTCGTGAAATATGCTAAATATGATACGGCAGATCGATGCTCAGGTGGTAATCAAATGATACTATTGTTAGATCTTTGTGCGTTGTATAATCACCTTGAACTCGTCGGTTTGATTCATACATATTGATATTCGCTATATTCCCCCAGAGGACGGACGAAAACGTAACCTTGCAAGTCGTTAACCTTTGAGGTCCTAAACTTTAATTTGTAACGTGATATGGTTTTAAAAGGCTTCCGAAAGGAGGTTTCACATGAATAGTCAAACTGTTAAATCCTCTTTATAGGAGGGTTCAAATATTAAGCCATGGGATCGGTCAGGGCGGGATCATTGTATCCATTGATACGTTCAATACAATAGCGATCAGTAATTGTAATACAAAACAGTCACGCATAGGTAATAGTAAAATTCTCTGTTCGAATGCTATACAATGACGGCGCCGTTAGTTTGCAGTAAAGTGGAGATATTTTTTAAATTCTTACAAATGTTTGAGGCATTGAAAAGCTTTTATGGTTCTCGTAATTAGTTTCGTCCGGTTTTCTTTTTAATGAGTCCATTTACGGGAGCGAGAACATGACAAATCCTTCTCGGTAATGTTTACAGATAATTACATTTCAAGTAACTTTGAATTACGTATTTATATGGAAATTCTAAATTTAGCATTCAGTAATGATACAAATGCCCAAATAGCGTCATGTTTATGTAGACTTCCAATGTAAGTACACGCCTACACAATCCTATAGGCAGCTAACGTCGTGACATATTTAATCGGATTACTCTTTATGTAGAATAAGTAAGATATATTTTTGGATGGCACATCAAAGTTATAAGAGCACAATAATTATATTGTTTTAACTCTTAAAATAACGATGTCAAACATCGTGTCCTACAAAATATATCTTTGGACTAAAATCTTATCGATAATTTCCTACATGAAAATGGCGATAAGTCATGCGATGCCAACAAAATTAAATTGATGACCATGAATATGCGCAAATGCAATTAATACAATTCCGTCTTAACAGATAACGGAGAAAAGTTGAGAAGGTTTCCATTATCCCGTCTTTAATGCGGTTTGAATAGACTATTGTGAGGCAGACGTAAAAATTACGTCATATCGATAAAAACGAGGAGTCGGGCACGCCTTGCGGGCGCCGGCGCGATCCTTCGGAGGACGTCCGAGCCTCAGCGAGCAAGAGGAATGCATTAAAGGGAGCACGACTTCACGGTACGGACCGGCTCAACATCATGTGCCTCAAGTCTGGCACACGACCTCACACTCAAGCAAACCTGTTACAAACAGAAACTGGTACACCGCGCACCGTTAAATTATGGATATTAATTTCCTATAAGCCTTATCCCGAGGATGAATTCCGAAACGGCAACACCCGTTCATTTTTTTTAAACATCACTACATGGTGCTCGATGGAAAGAATAATATGGTAGTGTTACAAAAAAACATGAATTCGCCATCTCATTCGTACAGGTCAAATGAAGACAAAACAGAAAGAGAGGTGAATATGCGTACGTCGCCGGCACACCTAAGTATGGCCGGACATTACTCACTATAGGTAGATAGTAATACTTTACGGCAGTACTGATAACTTCATGTAGTTTAATTTTGACACGAATTTCACATATTTCAAGCCCTATTTCACAAATCACATGACACATATAAAACACGTTATCTTACTTCTTCTCTCCGCATTATTTCCACTTGTAATCGTTTGTGATATTCCTCGCACTCGTCTTTATATTTTTCCATTTCTTCTTTTGTTTGACGCATTTTCTTCTTCAATACGTCGAGGATTGTTCCTTGTTGCATATTTGTCGTCATCTTTATTCACTTTTTACTTAAAACGAAATTCTAGAAGCTAAAAACAAGAGACACCTTCGCCCTTGTCGCGAAAATGCCAACTGACTGGGCCGTTCGTTACTGCTCCGTATCGCAGAGATACGAATGAACACAGCCGGCGAATAAAATGGCCGCCAGAAACAGAAACTTGCTTTATCACTTATTCACACACGGTCTACACTTTGTGCAAGGGCTTTTAAATGTAAAATGGCTAAAAACGGTAATGTTTAATATATTAAATGTAATTAAATAATGATGCCACGCGTTAACACATTATCCATGCAATGACTGGTTTGACAGAGAGCCACATACATAAATGGTAAACGTCACGATCGAATGCGCTGGGCACACTAACTCCACCTGTCATGGTTTTGGGAAGCTACATCCTGTGGGGTCAAAAAGCGTCGGAACTTTCAAATTTCAATAGGATTCCTCAAAAATATGGGAGCGGTCGTGGGTGCGACGGTTCAATGGTTATACACAAAAACCTAACACGGAAATGGTACATTACATTAAATCTGTAACGAATTCGTAAAAACATGTGAACTATTTGACCATAAACTATTAAAAAACTCAATTATTATATTTTAAATTTTTACAATTTTTATTGCTACAATTAAGGTTTTTAACATATCTTATTTGTCGAGCGTCAAATCTCAAACTACTAATTTGATAAAAGCGCCATCTAGTTTAATACAATGTATTGACTAAAACTGGTAGCAGACAACACGACAGAGCAAAAAATGTAGATAAAATTGGGAACCAAGTAGGTATTATCTTGCAAAACCGAAAATCGAATGAACTGTAAACGTGACGTCATTTAGAAAGTATCTACTTGACAACCTGTGTAAATTCTTGCACGATTTTTGTCCTGAATTTTATCCATATTAACATATTATATATGCACAACTCTAAATCTATACTAATTTTATAAAGAGGAAAGATTTCATTTTTTGTTTGTATGTTCTAGATTGTATATTTGTAAAATGTTTGCATAATTATTAATATATGTAATGAAAATAATTTTTCATTGTCCATACTTATTGCAAAGTTTTAGAAACATTGATTATTTAAGTAAATTGCAATAAAAATCCTTGCATACTTACATTTTAAAAATATTTTATCATAAAAAATTATAATATAATCTCGTAACTAATAGGAATACATTAGTATTGCACATTACTTCATTCTACAAAATATGAGTTAATATATCTGACCTTGCATGTTTCAGTATTCTGCATTTAAGTGAATTACCTTTTAACCTCATTCTGAAACATTTGTACTAAACACTGCACTGACCAATGTTCTAGTTATATTTATACATAGTAGCTAAATACTATTAACCAATCATTATTTCTTATTATATTCATTATGGTTTTTCATCATTCATCATTGTTTCTTATTATCATTGTTTCTTGTTCATCTTAATTTCTTTCTAAGTTATTATAATTCTATCATAATTATTAATAATTTACTGTATTTCATCAAAAATATTTCTTTTATATGCAAATATAAAAGATATATTTTTTTTAAATTATCTTTGATTTGATTTAGATTATATTATTGGAATAAACATCCCGTATGAATTATCTAAATCTATAGATCAGAATTAAGTGTTTCATACTGTTTAAAATAACTACTTGTGTAGATATACATTTTGTGTCAAGGTAAGAATTTTTAAGGGCCTTTTTTGATTTGTCTTTAACCATGATGAAACATTCTATAAGATATCTGCCTCGCAGTTTCATCGGTTTAGGAGAAATAATAATAACGATAAAGCTAAATAATCTATTGTTGCCTTCATTAACATGAATCACATTATCAAAATCAGATTTCTTTTTTTAAATTCACCCCGCAGTTCAAAGATAAGTTTGTTTTAACTATTTTTCCCACCTCATAATATTAAAAACATATCATACAAAATGGACAATCTCAAAATGAGACAGTGTATAGCCAAAATACCAGTTTACTTTTAAATCTTACAATGCACAATTTTACATCATGAGCATTGGACCATGTATAATATGACATGGTTTTAAGAATTTTAAATTTAATTAGAATTTATTGTTCCACAATGCTAAACTAGTATACATTGATTGTAGTATTTCCCGACTGACTGCTTCATTAAAATTTATAATTATTTCACTTATTGCACTGGCAAAAATTTTAATACATAACACTTAACTTTACAAACGAAAGTAACATTGGAACATTAATTAAGTTTTAATTACAGAACAGCAAAATGTTTTTAATGTATGATGTAATTGTCATATTGTGGTGTAAGTTCTCTGTCTTTTATTTGTATGAAAATTGTTGAATTGATTACTTCATACAATATTACTTTATATTTTCAAAACATTTGCAATCTATAATATGTGTAAAATATTTAAAATCATCTCATAGTTGCAGTTATCTTAATAAGACAGCTCTTATCAGTACTCTAGCTATATGTGAAGACATGTCTACATTCTCAAATGGAGATAGGTATTTTAAGATAAAAACATGAAATTTATCATGCCTGTATTTGATTATTAAACCATATTTGATGAAAATGACGAAATAAAAAAAATATTTATAAACCAATTATAAAAGTTATTTATAAACCAATTAATAAGATATTATGATTTCTTATAATCATCACAACATTGAAAGTGTTATTAATGACAATTAATTAAGTATTTAATTAATATGAAAAAAAGTAATTGAAAAGAATGGAAAATTTTTCATATAACGAAACAGGAGTGGCGACATCTAGTCGAAGCGAGAGTGACTATACGCGTAAACAAGCCCCATCAAATGTCAATTGCTCAGCTGATCGCAATCCACCTCGCTTCAGGGAGCACATTACAAGATTCTCTGACGAAATGTGATTAAAAATAGTTCTAGCGCATTTAGCCCACGCCTGTTCGCTTACTGTGTAGAATACAAGTACAATAATATAGGACATTACCCTTTTTAACGCCGTATTCTTGATATTCTGCAACTCATTCTTGATGATGGAGAATTTCATCATCGTATCTGAAGAGAAAATCGAGCTTCCGAACGCTAAACCAGGATAATCCGCGCATCTACGATTCCTCCGATTTTCCCTCGCCGCCAATACTTCTGTGCATTCGCTTGGACACCTGAGTTTTGCAAGTTCTGCAGTTTCAGGATCATCGTCCGATATATCTGAGGTGAGTGGAACCACCTCTGAGCCGTCACCCGCCGACCTTTCTTCTCTAAAAGAAAAGTCATCGTCGGAACTAATATTATCCTCCGCACCGGGAATCTTAATATCGAATAAATCATCATCAATATTCGAGTCCTCGACTATAATATTTCGATTGGAAAGTGCATCGTCACTATTCGTCCTTGTCACTTCTTGAGATTCACTAACACTATTGACACAAGGCACAACATCGTCTGTTTTGCAGTCTAAGGTCACATCTTTGGACGGAGTATTGTTTACGGTAGGCCCGGGGGCGGGAATGCGGTCGCCCCTCAGCCGCGGGTGGTGTTGATGCCCCCTGCGCCGCACGGGGGTGCGCCCGTGGGCGTGGGGCGCGGACGCGGACATCACTGCACGCGCGCTCCGACCGGCCGCGCAGCACCCGCCGCCATGTTGACTGACAGTCTCTTTGAATAACAAAAACGTGGCGCTGCCGTCGCTTCTCGCCCGCCATCTTTTAAACTACTTGTCAAATACTGTTTTACCGACCATAAATACGATAGGCGGGAAAATTTAAAATCATAATTCAGGTTCTAAAATGATTTGGCATTTCTTCAATTAAGTGAAACGTTTATTAACCGCTGCCAAATAATTTCGATTTAATTATATTATTATTAAATGATGAATCATTGTTATACTACGACAAAACATAGTTTTGTAAACAATGTAAGTATAAATATAACATAACCTTAAAATGAGCCAATTTTAAATTTGTTATATATATTTTTATTTATCAAAATATAGATCGATGTATTAATCATTTATCATTTTGCGCAATTTTTAAGCTTCTTGTGTTATAAAAAAGCAATAAAAGTATGCAGGAATGTATACAGCAGGCATCCGTCTAATTTTACCGAAACACCGGGCAACGGGCCCATATTAGGTGTGCGATGCTGAAAATAACTCTACGGCGCGCGCGAGACGTATTGAACACATTCTACTCTTGCTTTTCCATCCGTTTTACAGTATTTACGTCTCAATAAAGAATATTACTTTAATTTTAACAAAAAATAAATTTTCCTATGAACAAATATAGAATATTCAACTAGTTTCAACTACTTATGCAGTCAGGTCAAGGTTTGGGTTCATTGGATACACATAGAAATAAGTTAGTATCAGACAATTACATGTAGAATACCAATGTTCAGAGACAAGAACAATAAGTAGTTAACAAAAACTATTAGCTAAATGTGTAAGATATGCTAATTAGGAACATACAATTTAATAGTAAGGTCGCTATAAAACTACCTACATTACCCATGAATACAGAAAAACCAATGTCAATACTGAACAAATAAATTTGAAATTGGTAAGAAATAAAATTTATTTTCTTTAAGCAACAACTTTACCTTGGCATAAAATTAACTATTTTAAATAAAAAGTATTATAGACGCGATTAATTATCCTTTAATATACGTATTAATATACGTTTGTTAGATAAAATTATATTACGTTTCTGAGATTTTACAATATTTATGCCTGTTTTGCATTACAATTAATAATGTTAACTTTGGTCTAAGAAATATTTCAAAAATTAACGGGAGGTACTTACTTTCCTAATGAAAACTTAAAAGAAGTAAATTAATTTTCAGTGGATTGCGTATTCTATTCATACCTTTCTTTATATTTCATCAAAATCGTCTTACTTTCCAATGAAGTAAAGGACAAATCAATAAATTTTTACATTTTGTCCCGGCTTTGCGCCTTCCTCTTGAATCCGTTCGGTAGTTTGCTTGTAAATAAAAGACTCAAAAACTACTGGACCCATTAAAAAATTCTATCACCATTCGAAAGCTACATTATCCACGGACCACGAGTAATCTAGGCTATATTTTATTGGCTTTATATTATACAACATTATGCTACGAACCAAGTCGGATCAGCTAGTCTACTATAAGAATGTACTTAGAAGTATAGTTTTATAAACATTGCTCATAAAATCTGTATATAAAACAAAGACAGGTTTGTTACAACACTTATAACTTGAGATCAGCTGGAACAATTCGGCAGAAAATTCGTATGAAGATAGATCAGGCCCAGGAGAATGACATAGGATACTTTAATCCCGAAAATACCACGATCAGGCTATATACGCGGGCGTAACCGCGGGGTAGCTAGTATAATATAATTGAATACTTACGTTCTGTAGTGCCTTCTCCTTCTCCTCAAGCTTGGCGTTGACCTGCATGAGGGCCTCCTGGGTCTGGTCGAGCTCATTTTCAATCGTCTGGATCTTCTTCTGGAGCTGTCTTGCCTCTTCTTCGGCCTGGTTGGGGGAAATATCATTTTAATATTTTTATTTTTTATTGTTACTCGTCATGATTGTGCCAGGTTCTTTCATTGATAACTTATTAATTGCGTTGGGAAGCTTTGATATATAGGGAGGATTTTGTGATGCCATCTAAAGGGAAAGTACTGTTATATGATAGAACATTTCACTCAAAGAAAGTATGAATTCATTTTTAATAGGAAAAATAAATGCATTTAAAGCTATCTGAAAAAAATTCTTAGAATTTCCTTAGATTCGACATAACTGC
Source organism: Phoebis sennae (assembly GCA_001586405.1). Taxonomy (NCBI): domain Eukaryota; kingdom Metazoa; phylum Arthropoda; class Insecta; order Lepidoptera; family Pieridae; genus Phoebis; species Phoebis sennae. Next base: position 338,308 of record LQNK01000201.1, on the reverse strand, counting down.
TTAATATATGGACTATACTCAAATATGGTAATATCATGGTTTTTTCTTTCATTAAAATCAATTAAAAGTATTTTCCCTGCAGGTGGCATTACAAAATTCCACCTTGTATAGTAACAAAATAACCGTAAAGCGACAATAGATTGTGTTTGCTTAATGTAATTTAATATGCCAAATCAGTGCCTCGGTCGTCTTAAGTGGACTTTGGATCAAAATCTAAACTTTAAATATTAATTTCAACGTGTTCGAGACACTACGACCATATTCCTCTAAAAATGTTCAACAAATCTTATTTTTTGTTTTTGATAAGTAAAAGTAAAAGTGTTGAAAAAATCATAATTGTTGCAAAAAAAAGAACGAATTTAAGAGGGTTTGAAGGGGATAAAAAAGGGCATGGCACCAGGAACGCATACATTACAAAGAAGTCGCGTGAGTATTGGCGCATTGAATCTGAACGTATAGGCTGTCGTCCTTGGCCTGCTACTTGCACATAGCACTGCGGTCAAGACCCTGCGTTTTATTTGTCCTTTTTGAAAGGGACTATAATCCCTTTATTATGGGCAAGTATTTCGAAGCGGTTTCGCTGAGTTTATAAGGATATATTATGTCTTACTTTAGACGTGTAAGAAATCAGCATTCCAAAAAGGTGATAAAAGAGATTAGCACCGTAGCGGTTTTTGATTACTCTAGCACTTATTACGCTAGCTTTTGTCTTGAAAATTAATCATATTATATGTTTGCAGAATTTGTATACTGTTCCAAATGTTCACTGTAATCATTTCTAAGAAGAAAAGTATCACAAAGTTTTTGCAATAAGATTTGCTTGTCCTTCCTTATCTAAGACTAGTTAGAGTATTTTCTAGAAAGATTAGCAGCCTAACTGGCGAACAACAATACACTCTTTTCGAGTGTACTTTAGACATTTTTTTCATGAAAATAGGAAAGGGTGTATCAAAGTACCAGGGTAGCATAAACAGGAGTGTACCTTCTCAGCGCGAAGGTTGGCGTCCTTGGCCTGCTGCTCGCACATGGCGGCGCGGTCAAGTGCGTTGTCCTTCTCCAGCTTCATCGCCTGCATCTTCTTCTTGATCGCGTCCATTTTGGCGGGGTTTGTGTTGCTTCTTTCCTAGACGAAATCTACCAACAAACTTGTTATCACACTGTTTTTTTGTAAATTAAAACGTTTTTAATATTGTACACATTTTATTAGACAGGTAAAAAATTATAACCATTCATTATATAATATCAAATGCTTGGTTTTTTTTATTCTATCCGAATATTAACATACGAAACTTCACATTATATTAAAACTAGATCACTATTAAACTATAAGAAGTGCATTGATCTTTCGTTAAACCATCTTAAGAGATTGATAAGATATTTTATTTAAATTTCTTTTTAAAAGGCTACAAGTATTTCCTACACATATCTCAGATATTTCTTGGAGATAACTTGGGGGCATTTCAAATATGGCGGAAACCCCGTTGGACGGTGAATCGAAGATTCCTGAATGATTAAAGCATAACTTACGCAGTAATCGTTGTTAATAGTTTGCATACAGCAAAAAGTTAATTATCAACTTTGGTTTACACAAAACTATTTTATCTAACTTTCTCTTTTACCTTGCTATAATCGTTAGTAAATTATTATAATCTATTTTATAGTAGGTACCTATTAATTTATCAATTATTCCGTAATTAACCGAACGTTATACCTTGGTTGTAAGTCAAGCTTAATTTAAGTATGTTTATCGGACTGTGCATCTTACTTAGCTACACAGAGTGTGAAAACCATAATTAATTAATTATCCAGTTCCGTAAGCAGGAAGTTAAAATAAGATTGTTGTACACGAAAAAGTTCATTGAACTGTAGTACTAAGAATAAAACAAAACAGAGTTCAAGAGTTATTCAGGAATGTAATGTTTTAAGAATCTTCGTATCCAATGGCATTCCAGGAACGATTTATCGGAAACCAAACGATACGAATTTATTGTATTGTTAAGAGAGATTGTGATAAGAAATCAACTTATTATGTTACTAGCTGATCCTCGCGGCTTCGTTCCCGTAGCATAATATTATGTACTATCTATGTTCAAGGATAAAATATAGCCTATACGGATTTGGAAGAATCCCTCTAAGTAATGGTAAAAGAAATTTTGAAATCGGTCCAGTAGTTTTTGAGCCTATTCAATACAAACACAAAAATACAAAGGTTTCCTCTTTATATTAGTATAGATAATACATAAACTAAACTAAACATAACGTACACTAACAATTATAAGAGAAAAGAAATAATTTTAACATAAAACAAATGAACTTTTTATGGAAACATCCTTGCTAAGCACATTAAAATTATTTATTTATTTTATTTGCCAAGTCTACTCAAGGTTTGCATTAATAAGTAAGTATTGTAATGAGTAGGGAATATTTTTCCAGTATTGATGTTATATCTAATACTGAAGGTTCCTTACTATCTCAGCAACAACCTTAACTTTTCACGAATTTATATGTTATCAATGTCTACATAATATTCAGATATATTTTTTGTAACTGCAATTCTTAACTTATAGTTGTAATTAAATAAAGCTCTCATGACAATACAATTTTTCATTGAAAAATTTATTTCAAAGTTCAAGGTTAAAGTATAATAGTGTGTAAGTAACATAAAACGCAACAAAAGGATATAAATAGCATTATTATCCATTTTTCATGATTTACCTGACTTGGAGCTGTCAAAACTACTAGAAAAAATATAGACACTCGATAGTAAAGTACACATGAAAGTCATATAAATTAGACTTGTACATTATATTTGACGTAGGCACAAAGCCTGTCCGTGAATGATTCAAAGGGAAAATATTTCTTTGTCTGAGTCATGATTCGCAAAAATGTGGATGCTGAACGTCGATGAACGGGATCGGGTCGACCTACACCTTGGGTCCGGACTCCGGACTCCGGAGTTATGTGCGAAATATTGCACGAAATGCAATGCCTTCCACTGTATTTATTATGTTTATCTATATGGCACGAGCTCTTTTAAATCTTGTCTGTACTTTTTATTAACAACATTATAAATATATATTTGCATTAGATAAAGTAGAGTTTTCTTTCTTTAACTAGTAAATATGTTTTTTTCTTTAACTCTCAGAATGGAAGTGGTAAACAGTAATTACTTTAAACATCATTAAGTTGACAAGGCAAAATTTCCTTGATTATATTCAAATCCTAATTTTTCATTAAGCCTTAGCAAAGAAATTAAAATACTGAATCACTATTCATTTTTTACGAAAGTTTCTAATAAGCGATGATGTAAAAAAATCTAAAATTGTTGTCTATGCTCGTATTATAAAGAGGAAGCATTTGTTTTTTTTGTATTTATGTATGAAATGTTGTCGCGCAAAAAGTGATGGACCTATTTCAAAAAATCTTTCACTATAATGCTGCATCTTCACTGAGTGACATGGGCTACATTATGGTAGGAAAGCGTGGAACACCTAGTCTAAGAGAGATGTTGCTACAAAATTATTAATTTTATTGTTAGAATTTTTTAATAGGAGGTCATATGTCATTTTCAACATCAAGGTAATTGAGTAACAATAAAATTACAAGTGAGATATAGCACGTTCCGAGTTACATAATGAAGCGAGTAAACATAGCATTCCAACTATCTGTTGATTCCTGTTTTATATACAATATATGTATGTATTGTGTCAATATGCAGATTGTAGTATTTGATATGGTATCATTGATATATAATAATAAACACCAATGTATGGTATTTATAATTTCTACATGGTATATGAAAATTTGCCTGTAAGTATGGGTAAAGCAACACATATTATGATTTCCGTTATGAGTCGAAACTATTTTTTTCTTACGCTGTTCAGGAGATGTTTAATTTAAATCAATCAGCATGAACCAAGAGGTATGAAATCTGCTAAAATATTTATTTGTTACAGAAATAATATTTTACATATTGAGAAAATTTAATAACTATATAATATTTTACTTGCTAAGAAACTGATGAAACTGTACAACTACTTATTTGAAAATTTAATGATTAAGGTTATATATTTTTTAACTCTGATCTTTTTGTTTTTATACCTACTTCGAATTTTGAACATACTTTCAATAGACACAGAACGCTTAGAAACACATTAAAAAGCTGAATATAAATAGATTTACAGCATCTTAACAATCCCGGAACCATTCGAAAAAGATGACATAGATATTAAATAAAAAATGTGGTTTTTGTCTTTACGAAGATAGTGAGCGTCAAGAATAACTTTTTATGTTATGTACGTCACGTCCTTGGTTATTTTGTAAATTATTCAAAGTATCAATTTCAGACATCTATCATGTTTCTCGCTGGTCTGTTTGAATACCAATTTATTCTTTTAATATTTGAATATGTAGTTAATATTGATATTGTTTATGCTTTATTCATTTTAATCATATAAGTTATTATACTTTCCCTAAGGTATATGACTAACTTTAAACTCTTATGAATAAATAATATTGCATTAAGAATATGATTGATCATAATTTTAGATTATATTAGTAATATTAAGTACATTTCTGAAGCTTTTTTTTTAAATTTCTTTCCATGCACTTGTACGCAAATGCTAATCTATCGCCCACGCTTCCCGCGCTCGCTCGCCATTGGTCAAAATTTGGCTAGTTGCCAAAAACGCACCGAATCTCGAACAAACATGGTTCCCATTGGCTACCGGGAATGTAATCGAGCACCGCGATATTCAAAAATAGAATATATGTAGGGCGAAGTTACAAAACACTAAACTTTGGCGTACAGCCCGAAATAATACAACAATTAAAACATGAAGGATAATGCATTTAGTATTATTAATGTATTTAATAAATTTTGTGACAGTTACAACGAATAATTTTAATAAAACTTTTATAAACAAAAATTAAAAAATTGTCTATGGAAATAATAAATCTATAACTTTTTATTTTTTTTAATTCGCTCACATCACTTACCGACTGTTTGTCAATGATCAATGCACTTCAAAAATTAAAAAAAATCACAAATTCACTATGGCACTACACAGAGTACTTACATGTCGAGTCGACGCGTGCTGTGGTGCGACTGGCGAGCGCGGCCGCGGTTCCTCCGGTGTCGCCTTACCGCCACGAATGGAGATGACAACCCCGCTCCAAGAATACGGCTAGGAAGGCTTCGATTATTTCATTACTTTTTCTATGTAATCCAATTAATAAGGATGTCCAGTACTGTTAAGTACGTAGGCACGAGT
>LQNK01000201.1:311890-331416 GCA_001586405.1 Phoebis sennae | reverse complement strand
AAAAAAATCACAAATTCACTATGGCACTACACAGAGTACTTACATGTCGAGTCGACGCGTGCTGTGGTGCGACTGGCGAGCGCGGCCGCGGTTCCTCCGGTGTCGCCTTACCGCCACGAATGGAGATGACAACCCCGCTCCAAGAATACGGCTAGGAAGGCTTCGATTATTTCATTACTTTTTCTATGTAATCCAATTAATAAGGATGTCCAGTACTGTTAAGTACGTAGGTACGAGTAGGTAGATGTAGCTTGTAGAATTACTCTTTTTAAAACGGCTAAGCTTTAAGCTGCGAGACTTAAAAATAAATTAAGGTAGTAAGATTTTCTACTATCGAGAATATCAATGGCAAATAATTCAGATTTCGTGTTTTTCTATACGTCGACTTTTGATTATTTAGTGTAACTGAGTAATCATAAAATCTTGTAGCGATGATTGCTTGCATCCATCGCAATCACAGACGCACCTTGATCGGTTTTTTTCTAGTTCTACGGATCAGTACACACATGGATATGAAATAATAACTATAATTTTGTATTAGCCTGTCTATAAACAGTATAAACCCTACGGACAGGCAACGTTATGCCTAATTTAAGATTCATTGTTTATAATTATGACTATATTTTCTGTGTTTGCAGTGATGTTTGCTTGTCTATAGAATCTATATTTCTTTTCTTTACAGCTGAAAATATCTCGTAATTTTTCCATCCGTTTTAGATGTTCATTGCAGTATCGTATTGTGAATTAGGTATTGAACAGTCACTATCCCTTTAGCTTCCTCATTATATCTTAATAACATTCTGTGATGGTTCGTAAGGACTTGTCAGATCAAGAATAAAAATTTTTGCCAAAAAATAGAACCGACTTCCTCGCTCTAAAAAGTAGAAAATAACTTTTATTTCATTTTTGTTGAAATCTATACAAAGTCGGTGCAAAATCTTGTTAAATTGAAAATAGATAAGGCACAGACTTTGTATAGATTTATTCTTGATCTGACAAGTCCTTACGAACCATCCCAGAATGTTATTAAGATATAATGAGGAAGCTAAAGGAATGGTTCTATTTTTTGGCAAAAATTTTTATTTTATCCTTTTTAGTGTCTGTCTGTCTGTGAAGGGTAATCACATCATCTAGTCACAATTTAGTTGATATATACATCATTAAACCTTAACCGCAGAGCTTATTCCGTTGATTTTCGAGGAGTTCCATGGAATATCTTCCACATGGATGATCAGACTTGAAGCAAATTTCTATGGGACCACACATGAACTCTACTCTTTCGAATGCAAAAAAAATTTCCAAATTGGTCCATAAACGCCGGAGATAAATACATAAAAAAAAATACGGTCGAATTGATAACCTCCTCCTTTTTTTTGTAAGTCGGTTAAAAAGATCTTAAAGTTTAAAAATATGTGCCCTTCACAACATGACTTACGCTTAGATACCTACGATATTTAAGAAATTAATGAATAATAAATATTAAATAATCTTACACAAACATATTTTTATAAAAAGCAGTAAGTACTCGAATTCTGGTGTATTGCAGTCAAGGCTATCTTAATTCGCTTGAAAGGTGTTGAAAACATGCTTACCATTTAAATACTTTAAATTTATGGAACCGTAATGGTAATTAAATAAATTTGATAATATTTACAGCTTGTACTCAAATTTATGGTAGCGTTGTGCTATCAATTTTAAATTAATTAATAGTCTTAAAAGGGTGTAAGTGTCGATTCTTATCGAAGACTTTTAATTTTTTATTATTAAACAGTAATTAAAGTATTTTATATAAAACTTTCTTTGTACAAGGTCAAATATAAAAAAAGTAATATTATGTTCATTACTGACTAGAGAAATAGGTAAAATAGAAATGCTGTATTGTTCTTAAAAATGAATATTATCTAAAGTTAAAGAGCATACACATTATTAGAGGGAAGATCGTGCAACAGTTTTGTAGTTTGGCAAATGACGCGCTCAAAGTTAAGTGTTACAATTTTATTACATTTCTATTGTAAAAAAGTAAATTCTATACATTGAGTGGAGACCCAGTTGGTAAACAAATGAGTGCCTCATTTGTTTACGTGTATCTTGTTTAAATGTATGTTTGTAACTGTATGTATAATGAGTTGCGTGTCCCTATAAATGATTTTCTACTTCTACTTCTAAAAAATCGCTGCCCGCATTTGCCCGAGACAAAATTGCCTAATAGATTTTAGAAATTACGCTCAATTTCTTTTCTATACCCATTACCAATAAAAGGTGAAAAATAAAAACAAAAAATGTTCAATTTATTGTTCACATTCAAGTCGTGCATTATTGAAGAAGTTATGCTTAATATCAATCAGTAGGTATTTCAACTTTATTGAACTTATTTATTTCACATACCACGTTAATACGTGATCAATCACAATAAACGCTAATATTGGTCATTCTGTTTATTGGAAGATCCGAATAAATTCAAGCAACGCTGACGTAATCCAGATAAAAATAAATACCTGAGTGACCTGTATTAATTAGAATTTGATTCAAAATATGTTCTTTTTTAATTTCTTCATAATTTGAGCAAACTGTCCCGGCAAAGTGACACTTCAGCGTTTCAGGTGTTCATGAGCGGTGGTGATCACTTACCATCAGGTGACCCAATTGCTCCTTTGCCTGCTCTGCCATAAAAGAAAAAAAACTTTGCTCGGTAAAATATATTGACACTTCAAGGGGTAAGCTGAGCTTCCACATGTCGCATTGGATTGAACGGGTCTTAAACGTTGCTATATAAAATCCTATACTTACATCAAAGATAGTAATATACATACTTTATACTAGTGCGTCACTGATTTATCTAATACGGATAGCATTTTCTATAGTAATAATGAATCCGATAGGTTCGATACCTGGGGACGCTGAGCTTAAGAGTTAATTTAAATGAATGTTGATTTGATTGGATGTCATTTGTATCATTTTATTATGGCCTGCCCCTAATAGCCTCTCTCCGACTATAAACCACCAAAATTTTGCATCATCTAACACATTTACTATTCAAGGAACTCAACGCAATATTAGGATATAGGTCAAGGTCAATGAATACGACTTATATCCACTACTCTATTGGTTACAAGACTTAGATTGAGAGACCAAAAAAATTGCACGATTTATGTTACAAATATTGTCAACAGCTCAAAATCGTTGCGATATGCACTCCTTGCATAGAGGTTTCAGTTTTCCATATTTAAAAAAAATGTCCCACTCTATACAAAACTGCACTACATCTACACTATCATATATAAACAACGAGCCCTCTAATAGCATGTTTTCTTAGAAAATAACGTATGCATAGAATTCGATCATGAGACGAGTCACTAGGATGGTGAGCGAATAAATTAGTCGAAGCCAATCGCAGTTTGGCGAATGACGTAAATCTAGTCATTTGTTTATGCCTACATAGCTTCTTGAAACTGGTCACTTTTGAAAATTGTTCTCTTGTTGATGAAATGAGTATTTCAAAACACATCGATGAGTCACCAACCGTATGGTTGATGTTGACCCACATGGGACCTTTAAGGTCTGCTCGCCTTGACGGTGGACAATATGACAACCTCATTGCATTGATGCAAAGTTAAGATAGCAATTGTGAGGACCTTTACGTGATGCATCTGCTTAAATAGATACTAATTAATCACACGTAGAAGTAAGGACAGTTTATCCGCCCCGTTTTCCCGTAAAATTTGTCAAGTGCGAGTTTCCTCCTCTTTCCTTTTTATGGAATATGTACTTATTAATATACCAAGAGGAGCTCAAGGACCTTTGTATTGCGATATATTCTACTGAATTGAATCCAATTTTATAGCTTTCTACAGAGGTCGAAAAAAACGACGGTTAGGCACTTTAAACATCGATTTTTATATTTATTCAACCCAAAGCATCCGTTAAAAAGCTTAGAACACGAACTATTTCATATCGTAGATCACAACGACGATAATATGTCCAATTATCTATGGTTAATAAATATCTAATGAAATCAATTATTTCCAAAGCGCATTATTATTAGGCGCCGACAGATAACAATTAATTGCATGCAATAAAACCTGCCTGTTGAGCTGTAATTTAATATCAACTTCTATAATATATTGCTACGTACTCGGTAAAACATATTATTATGTCTTTAGTTCACGCCTTTTAAAGAGAGAAAAATAAGTCGCTTGTTGACTAGTTAAGTCATTGAATGTATGGTAAAGAATATTTATTATCTATGTATAATCAATGCAATTGATGCTTTTTGCATAGAATTACTTACTATATGCTTATAACTTTAGTTGCGTCTTCCTTGGTTCGTTGCATTTTCTAAATAATTAATTCATTTATTCTTAGTTCTGTGAAAATCTCATATTTCTTCTCATTTGGCCTGAGATGTCCACTGGTTTCTTTTTATATTAAATAGCATTATTATGGTTATGGTACCGATACCAATATTATAATAGAAAGTAAACACATCTATCGTAAGCACCATAATAATGTATATTTTGTTAACAAAGCATTTCCTATCATGATTCAAAAGAAAATACGGTAATCTAATTCCCACGAAAGTGATCATCATTGTTATTATGCAATAGAGTGCGGTGTAAGATTGCGTAAGCTGATGATAGTAAATCTCATTAGATAATTATGCTCTAATTAGAAGACAATTTTATGTTTTTTTTTTTGTCAGATTTAGTTGGGTCTAATAGGATAGCCACTGATAAAAATAATATGTTTAAATCTTAATAAAAGAACATAATAGTACCTTTTAGAACTAAATGGTTAGATTCAAAAATTGTATCTATTTGTTTGTATGTCATATTTTAAGATGTCCTTTATATATTCCATAATAAGTTATAAGGATATTCCAATAAAGATACATTCTTAAAGCGCGTGTCATGTGTTAATGTTACGGTGTTTTCGAAGACTTATTCATAACAAATAATTTAGGTTAATATAAATGAATCACGAGAGAAAAGCAAAGTGAATCACATTGTTACATATTACCATGTTTGGTCAAAATACCACCTGTACGTCAAAATGTACACTAATGAACTACTGTATTTGAAATATGTTAAAATACATATATTTTTGTGTTTATTTGCTTGTAGGTATATGCTTAAAAAATGTGCATAAATAAAATCTAAATAATGATTTAGATTACTGTTATTGACTTTAAGATATCGGTGCTAACATAAATTGAAAGAATCCATTGTTACTAACAATAATTGAGTCAAACTTACGTGAATAAATGAATTAATTATTATTATTTTTTCATATACTTAAAATTATTGAAATAATTTCTGAACTGTTATATGTTTTCACGCATTTCCCCCAATTAGAGGGAGATGCGCACTTATAATCACTTATAATACATCCGAGTCGAAGTCTCACAAACAAAGATCACTAAAATTATATAATTTAAATCATCCCACTTAGTCATGGTCATAATTGTTACCATATTATTTATCCCATACAATATAAACACGTTATTAAATTCATAAATTGAACAAGAATTAATTCCACAGATGCTATAAAGCAGTGTATATCAAATGAAATCTCAATATCCTGAACACATGGTAAGCTGTTTATTTTCGGCTCCCATGAAGGCTAAGAATAGCCGCGCTGTCGTCATAACTGCCTCAAACATACACGCACTTACAAGAATTTTAGCGAGTTAATAAAATCTTAATTTACATTTAACAATACGCTTTCTTCATAATTTCTTATAGCAACATGATATTGAAAAATAAACTAATATTTAGGTAAATTTTGAGTGCTGAATTGGTAACTTCTTCGACATTATCGTTCTTAAATAATATCTTTAAAATATTTGCATTAATATGGAAACGATTGGATTGGAGGATAGATTCTACATATTTCTGAAGATTTTATAAGGGATATAAGTATCTGTTTAAAATAACATAAGCTGTCGCTGCCTTCAAACAAGAGATACCCACATATTTGGGATTCTTCTTTGATATTTAAAATAAACAAACGAGTAGCTCGTTCAGTTTCGTAAGCTAACCGACGTTGTATGTGGAAATTAAAATGTTATGTTATGTGTATTCAGTTATTCCCGAACATTCACACTGCAAACATTACAGTTAACCGACAAATCGATCGAGAAGTCAGATATTCTCATATGATACGCTTAGCATTTACAATAAACGCTCATTGTTTGTTTAGATATCCTTCCATAGACTCATGTCAGACGCATGTTTAAATACCAACTCATGATCGACTAGGTAAAAATTATAAAAATGTTAACATTTCCTTATGCAATTGCCGAGTCAGCGCCACTGCGTCGCGGCGCCGGCCTTGCGGCCAGGCTCCTTGCCTTTAAAGGTTGCCTGATAACAGTTGCCACGGAAAACAATGCAATATAACTTGCATCGTACGTGACATTTTTACTTCTGATGAAGGGCTCATGGTTTACAACAGAGCAAGATTCATTAGGTTATAATTATTATTTCTAAGCAGTCTATTTTTATCTTGTTCTGTGTAATATAGCGTAATAAAATGTTTCTCAAATTAAAGAATGACGTATTTTATTTAATAAGCGGAAAGGTATAAGCACGATACAATGAATTAATATTCTAATTTATAGCAAAATATATAAAATTATAAAGATAGAAAATATTATAATTAATTTAATAACTATTTCGGCCCCGAAATTAGTGCAAACCTATACATAATTGGTTATTATTTTTTTAATATGGATAACAGTCTTCATACACAACTGTGATGGTGTCAACACTGCCCTAGGAATTGCGAGTAAACTTCGAGACACAATTTATATTTACAATGAGAAATAAAACCATATGGCAGTGTGCCTTGTCACGTTTTCCTTTATACAGCTGTTTCAGGCCGCATTCTAAAGCAGTGTATCATTTATCATACCTAAACACTAACAATCTTTATCTAAAGAAATCGGATTTGAGCAAACATGGTAAGAACGGTTGCAACAGTAGAATTAACTATTGTTATAAGTTATACACCTATATAAGGAATGGTATTAAGAAAAATATGATTGATTATTTATAATATCGAGTTCACACTGATTTTTATTAAATTGGTTTTTTATGAAGACTGTTGGTATTTAACTTATAAGAATTTTGTAATTATTATTTTTGACTACATGTATTTGCATGTTATAAAAAGGCTCCTAAAATATAAAACGTTAGAATAATGAAAAAAATATGTAAATACACATGAAAAATTAGATATGGCTAGGCTCTAGATCCTCCTTTCCATTAATTTATGCCGAAATAAAATTTAAAAGTTTCGTGCAGAGATCAACCTTAACCAATACAGTCTACCTGTGGCCTGATAATTATCATATTTTCATTATTTCATTTATGAAAAGAATAAGCTACCGTGATTGCTGATAACCTTTCAACGAAGCTACATATCTCGGCGACCTTAAGCCAAGAAATTATTTAAGATTCAGTCGCGCCAGTAATCAAATATTCGCTTTTTTCTGTTCATGAGTCATTGCGCGGCAAAACTCGGTCAAGTCGCACTACCGACCTCTAGCGGCAATATATGGTCATAGTGGATTAAAGGAATGCAATTATACGATTTTATAATAAATTTAACAAGGTTGATAATTGATTTAAGGTGAGTGTCTTGATGTGAAGTATGGACATTGCGGTGCTATATGATTATCTTTTATGAGGAAGGCGAACGGGTTCATGGGAGTGTGAAATTGAAAAAATTACAAACATTTACCGTTTCGTGGAAGTAAAACACAATGTGTAAACTTCTTAATATATAACTTAATAATATATTGATCTTAACTATATATGCTACAGTCACTGTACTGACACTAACTGATTTTTTGTGGATGGATAAAAATGCGTTCTTTTTTTGCAAAATTGACGTAAGTACGACGTTAAATGAATGAAACATATTGGATAATTCTCATTGATGGTTCAAAGACTGCGACGAGAATAGAAACAAAATCCAATTATCACTTATTTATTATCAATACACATTACATAATACTTATAACTACTGGACTTTTCTATGATATTCCGGTGTTGCATTTCCATAGTCTTGTAAATTGAATAACGTGGACCGATTAGTGACCATGTATTTCAAAAAGTCTTGAATATGGGTGAGGACTTGTTGCAGAGATTTCTCATCCAAGGCTGTATATGCGAGCATAGGTCCCATTTTTGCGAACAACCTCAACAAATGTATGGAGCCATATACTTGAGACATGGGCGTATCAGGGTATTCTTGTAATATTTCACTGTATTGAGGTCTTTCGAATTTGTACAGCAATTGTGATCCCAATGTAGCATTGAAGTACTCCTTTATTCCTTCCGTAATATCTAGTAGTACGGATTCCTTTGCCTGATTGTGTAATTTGCTTGATTTCTTAAACGCTAGGTAATTATCCACTATTTGTGCTACAGTCAGCTTTGCTGGTAGTATGGCTAGTTTTTGTTGCCTTGTTATCACATCCCAGTCATCTACCAGCCACACCTTCAGTTCTTCTGGGATTTTTATTTTCACTTCTACCTTTGCTAAATACTGTTCTTCTGATTCAATTGAGAGATCTAGTCTCCCTCGCTTTTTCCTGAAATAAAATAATTTGTTATTCAAATATGTTTAAGCTTTATCATGCTCAACCCAGGAACTATTTATGCACCTTCCGAAGTTTTAAAATGGGGGATTCAGTGTATCATACATTTGTAATGAGAGCAGTATTGAACCATAGTGGGCACTGGAGCTTTTCAAGTAAGGTGGTAGTAAATCAAAGGCAAATGGGTATAAAATTGGTTCTTTTTACGAAAAAAGTACCTTAAAAAGAATGTTAAAAAACTTTTTTAAAAGGGTTTTTTTTAACCCACTTCAAAAAAGGGAGGAGCCGTATTTTTCTTGTGAAGTGTCCAAAATGGTAAAGTAGTTATAAAAACCTTCATGATGATTTGTTTTTCTGACGAAAAAGCCTAAAAGATTACTGATTTTTCTATGAAGACACATAAAGATTACAGTGCCAGGGAGAATTAGAAGAGGTTGGAGGGGGCATAGGCCAAAGGGCACACAGGAATGGATGAACTAACATTTAATATGAATGATAAAAAAATATCAAAATTCAATTGTTGATCACTGGTATTTTCAATCTTTCCAAATTGAATGACTTTTATTGCGCACACGAAGTTACGACAATACTGAATATAAACTTACTTGGGCTGGTCAGATCCGGAGTCCGCAGGTGGATCCTTGTTTTGTGTCTTGGTTGCCTTAGCTGAGGTGGTTGTTGTTTCAACTTCTTTGCCTGAAAATAATAAAAAGTACCTTTATTACCGAGGTTGATTCAATCACCATTTAAGACAAAATAAAGTATTAATGTAAAATAATATATAATAAACCGCGTTTAAAATCCTTTAAAAAGTATTTTATTTAAAATGGAAAGTACTCGCGTTAAAACAAACACAAGATTATACTAAAATAAAATATGGTGAACAAATTTACAATTTACACAACAGCATCAATTTTTTCGCTCCCGTAACATAATGTTATATAGCATAGCCTTCCTCAATTAATGGTGTATCTAACAAAAAGATATTTTAATTTTTTTTAATTCAGACCAGTAGCTCCTGATAAGCATGTTCAAACAAACATTTCAGCTTTATATCATTAAGTATAGAAGTATAGATTCCTTCTGATAAAACTTAAAAAACTACAATATAAAATATAAAATGTCCATACCTGCAGGAGTAGATGCTCTAGATTCTTCTCGGGCGGGAGTAGAGCTTGCTGCGGCCTCAGATTTACGACCCTTGGCTGGTGCTTGAAAAACATTATTATAAAGTAAATAAATTAATTATTATTTCTTATACTACTATTATAAAGGCGAAAGTTTGTAAGTATGGATGTATGGATGTTTGTTACTCTTTCACGCAAAAACTACTGCACCGATTATGATAAAACTTGGTATACATACAGGTTAGGGTTCAGAATAACATATAGGCTACTTTTAATCCCGGAGTTGCCACGGGATCAGACGTTACGCGGGTGAAACCGCGGGGCACGGCTAGTTTCTTATAAAGCAGGTTTAAAATTCTATTGTGCAATGGTTTATAATGCATTTTGATTACAATTTAAAAATCTCATGTTAATATAAAAATAATTATGAATTAAATATGTCTTATATAGTCTATGGAACTCATTTTGAGAATTTTCATGCAGTTAATTCGCTCTATGGTATTAATCAAATATTTATGAATGAAATAATCATTTAGTCATATTTCTCTTTGGTACAAAAGTTAATGTCCACTAAGAGTTGACTCTTTGCGAAAAATCCACTCAGTTTATTAAGGCATAGAAGGCCTCTTTATAAAAATTACTTAATGATACATTTAATCCCATGCCCTAATGGGCTCCTATTAAGGAGACTCAGCACTTCACTCAGTATAACAATTCTTTGGTAAACATACTTTTTTTAGTCTTAGCGGGCTGCGCTGAATGTGCTCTCTGCACTTCTTTCTGCCGCTGCACATTTGCCTCATTGTATTTCAGGACTCGACTTTCGGGTACCCACTCATCCCAACTAGAAACATTTAAAATCAAGGTATAATGTGATGATGAAGCAAATATTCATTTATTTTATTCTTCATTTTCATAATAAGTGGCTAACAAGTTTTATAACCTAAAGATCTTGTAATTTATCAACTGGTTTATTAACAAAAATCCAGGACTGACCATTTTTTTTGTTATCTGCTGTTATATCAATTATTAATCTTGTGTTAACCATGTAAATGTCTTTAAATCATTATTATAAAGGATACATGAATACTGTGTTCAAGCGATTAAAAAGATGTTAGTTTTATTAGAAAGAAAATGTAAATTTTTAGTTGCATGTGAGTTAACACAATGGTGATGCTTTGTATGAGTATGAGCATCTTATAAATAAAAATTACATATTTATTATAAATTACAAATACTTACTTTTTGTTCCACCCGGCGTAATGTATTAAATAACGAACGTGTTTGTCTTTCGTCACAGAGCTTTTCAGACATTTTGCCTCGTAAATGAGGGGTCCGTGGAAACATAGAACTTTTTCACCTGTAAAATGTTACAAATACGTTATTTTGTGTTCTATGTATTGAGTAAATTAATATACGTTATAAATACCTTCAGCAAACTTCAGCTTTGGAGCCATTATTACATTTATTTACTAAATAACACAAGTAAACATTATTTTCGTACCAAGCCGAAGTATTGATGTCAATCAACAATGACATTTGTCGCTTGACAATGACAGTTAAAAGTTTAAAACCATCGAGAATAATAAAACAGTGTTGCTACTTGAATAAAGAAAAAAAAGATTGTGTTTAATTAAACCATAGACATATTTTATTTAAATACCATTGCTCTTCTATTGAATTTTTGCCTCCTGATTTCTCAAATTTTCTGTTTTGCAAGTACCTAGTATAGATGTTGCTAATCTAATCTAATCATTAATATGAAGTTAAGCAAGTTAAGTATAAAATATGGTTTTCAAAAATAAAGCATACTCTAAAAGTTCACTCATAAAACAATCGCTAATCGTAAAGATTCATCTTTATCCATATAATGACTAAAGCATATTTAGTGTTTCAAATTTACAGACAAACTTGAAAGAAAAAATGTAAATCGGCCTTGTAGCCTTCATTTAATTATCTTGTAGCATAATAGCTATGTAGTTTATTAGCTATAATAGCTCTAACAAGTCTAAATGTATACGAACACTAGCCGCGCCCCGCGGTTTCACCCGCGTAACGTCTGATCCCGTGGCAACGCCTACATGTTATTCTGAACCCTTACCTGTATGTATACCAAGTTTCATCATAATCGGTGCAGTAGTTTTTGCGTGAAAGAGTAACAAACATCCATACATCCATACTTACAAACTTTCGCCTTTATAATAGTAGTAGGATTTTACTAATGAAAAATGTTCTTCAAATATTCGGACTTGTTTCAATTTAAAATAATAAGAATACATACATAAAAGAATATGAAATATTGCATCTCTCTCTCTTATATCCTATCTAATAATAAATTAAGAAAAGGTTAACTTAATAATATAATTGTATTTCGTCCGTTCTATTTCTATCAAATATTGCATAGTAATAGCACAGATAATATAATACTATACTAGTAGTAATAGGTAATAATATCAAGTACATATTTTAATAAATTGCGTCATGAATAAATTTTGTATATCAGACACACCCCCATTTTCTATTTGTACAAAAATAAGCTCTAAACTTTCAATGATAAGACGTATTTTCAAATGGATTAATAAAAAATTAGTTTGTAAACACGTTACATCACATTCATATCATTTAAATACTAAATATGATAACCGCGAGGCGCGTTTACTTTTATTTTTAATTCCTATGCTTGCTTTCATCATACAACAGTTGCGCGTTACCGGCTACACGTGATTGCCGCCTTTTTAGTTGTTTTTTTTTTTATTTTCTTCAAAATGTCGCAGCAAGGACCCGCATTCGATGTGAATGCCATGACTTTAACCCGTTGGGTTTTAGCTCAACAAAGGATGGTACCAGGAGCGACGGGAGATTTAACACAACTTCTAAATTCTATACAAACAGCAGTCAAGGCTATACAATCAGCTGTAAGGAAGGCCGGCATCGCTAAACTGTTAGTATGAAGTATATTATAATGATAATACGATAATAACGAACTATACTACACATATAATGACTAAACATTTGTTTTATAAAATGCTTTATTTGAATTTTTCTTCATGAATTCTATTCCTATTTTATTTCTATACTTCACTATAACATTGTTGTTTGTACGAATTTGAAATTGTAATAAAGTCTACGGATTCTCATAAAAACTACGCGTAATTTTTCTAAGAGTGATAACAACTTTTACCGTAATAGAAAGTACAAACAGGTTAGCGTGGGTACTTAGATGCACCCATAAGGCCATACATCATATTTAAAAAGGCTTTGTGTTCTGGACTAGAAAAATAATGCTACTTACTTGAAGTCAATAAATGTTATTGATATATTTTATTAATTTCCTTCGCACGTTTCCTTACTCGTTAATATGTAATCAATTAACAAGTAAAAAGTAGAAACCTAAATAAATGCCGGTTAAACATTAATTCCATGCGAAAATAATTTTGACGAGTTTAAAACGTAGTACTTTTTTAATGTTTTGTCGTCTATTTCATGGATCCATTGTTTTTAGACCCAAGTTTGCTTCTCTTCTTTAAGTAGGTAATCGAAGATTAACCTTTTCGTAGACACAAATAATTTTGATGATTATCACAGACAACAGTCAATTAATATTCAGAATGATTTTATTGTAATTTATTTAACCCGGGTAACATAATGCATAGAAATATTGTTTCAGCCATGGAATTTCCGGCGACACCAACGTTCAGGGTGAGGAGGTAAAGAAATTGGACGTTCTCTCGAATGATCTCTTCATAAACATGCTCAAATCTTCGTTCACGACCTGTCTCCTCGTCTCAGAAGAGAACCCAACAGTTATACAGGCAAGTTTAAAAAACATTCTTTAAAAAATTGCTTTATTATTGCCATTTAAATATACTCATTATGACGTATTTAGTGAGCGCCAAAGGTCACTATATGATAATTTGCGACGTCATAAATCATTGCGAATTTTTTATTCATCATTTAGCGGTCATTTATTTGTCTGCTAAGTACAATTTGTTCAAGCTACTAAAACTAAATCTTACATTCTCCTATCTTTTGTTTCCAAAATAACGTTCCGTAAAAGTTTTAAGTATCTGTCTGAAAACAAAGATCAAAATATGCTCATTATTATTATGTGAATGTCACTTCTCTGACCCTGATATCCGGCTCTAAAACAAAATATAGTCTGTTACAGTAATATGAACCGTATCATCAATAATTAGGAGTTAAAATTATACTTGGTGTAAATACCTGTTTATCTAAGGTTCACGAACTGCAACGATGATACGTGAAACAAACTATTTGATAACTTTTATGTTCATAGGGTGGGCGCAATTATAAAAATATTTATATTTCTAGTTTCTAGTAATAATATAAAGCTGAAGAGTTTGTGTCTGTGAACGCACTAATGTCAGGAAATACTGGTCAGAATTACGAAAAAATGTGTTAAATATAGCCTACAGGCCTTCGATTGGAAATAGGCCATTATTTCGAAACAAATGCATATATACTTATATAAAATTTTATATATCAATTATAAAAAAATACACTATGGGAGCGATACCGCGCGGGAAAGCTTGTACAACATAAACTATTCAAATTCTTAAAAATATTCTTCTCGGACTTCGCCTTAAAGCTTAGGATGTCAAAGGTAAATTTATACAAATTCGACACTGAGGCCTTCAAGAGACGAGCCTATATGGCCTGTGTCCATCAAAGGCCCTGCAAAGCACCTGTGACACTAACCATCAGGTGACCCACTTGCTCCTTTGCCTGCTCTTCCATAAAAAAAGTCAATAATCCCTTGAATTTTTCATGTTTAAGGTGTATCTCCACATGTATGAATTTTTAACGATAGAATATTCAAAACAAATAACATAATATACCTTATAAAAAAGTTTTTTTATATTTCAGGTAGAAAATGAAAGGCGAGGCAAGTATGTGGTGTGCTTCGACCCCTTGGATGGCTCTTCCAACATTGACTGCCTCGTCTCTGTCGGCTCAATCTTCTCCATTTACAAGTTAGATTTGATTATTATATTGATACTAGCTTTCTGCCCGCGGCTTCGCCCGCGTGGACTACAAAATTCTGTACTTTGTGGATTTTCGAAGTAGAAGTGGTAGGACAATTTTTACGATTTATAAACTTCTATTTTATTTAAAAAGAACTGTCCAATCTTTACGATTTAATAACTGTTATTTTTTAAGTCCGAAGTAAAACCTAAATGAAATATAACAAAAGTGTCACTGTTCATGCTTGTATAATCGTAATAATTCTCTTATATTTTTTTTTTAAATATTTACATTTTTGATATCTGTCGTATACTTCTAGAATGAAAGAGACTTGTATGTTTGCACGCATTTAACGCATTCTTGCTTATGGACGCAAATAATAACTTCTGCATGTTGGTTAGTCTTTGTTCTGATTGGCCGCCATGATCATAATCTACTTTGGAGATTAAAAGAAGGCTTTATTTATCATTAAAAAGTACTGTGCAAACAACAACTAAAAAGGTTCAACTGAATGTACCTACGCGCATTGATGATGTGTTTTGATGGATAACTTTGAACCCTCATATCTTTTTTATTTTTTAACCGATTTGAATGAAACAAACACTAAAACCTCCGGGGGATTTTCCTTAATAAATAATCGAAAACCGCATTTAAATCGGTTAAGCCGTTTCGGAGTTGACTGCGTACAAACGCCTGACAAACAGACAAACAGACAAAAATTCTAAAAATCATTGTTTTGAGTTTAGAATCACAAATGAAACCCGAAACACAAATTTTTTCTACACGGCCAGTCTACGATTTTATTATATGTATAGATTTTAGTGATGTCAGCACAGTGGTTTCGTAAGTTTATTGTACTAACTTTAGATTCGAACGTTACGTTTTACGTATAGAAAATTATTTTGTGAATCCATCTCTCTTTTATCCTAGTATGTATTTGTGTATCAGTTTTCTTATTTGTATTATACAAGCATAGTAAGCACTTGCTGAGTTTAACGTTGCGTCAAATGTTCGCGAATATAAAATTACAAGGCACATATTATTAACAATATCATCATGATTCACGATAAATTTGATAAATAGTATAGTAATAGTTACATAGATAATAAACGAGGAATGTGATCATGCCGATCAGGTAATTAAAGTCGATATTTAATTAACTAACCTTTGCATTGGAGAATGCATACCTATCACGTATGGTCCGCAAATATCACTTATAATTTCATTTCCATTCATTGAATCATTGAATTTATAGATTTGCTAATCGGTTAAGTAACTCTTGCGCTAGTTTTCAATGAGAAAGGAATTAAATCAAATGGAAACAGCAATATTCATTTTGAAATACTTAGTGTACCTAAAAATAAAAAAAAGTTCGTGACAGACAGACAGACGGAATACAATATGTTATATGATCCTATAAGAGTTCCGATTTTACCTTTGGAGATTTGGAACCCTAAAAATGACGGCATGGATATATGGCCTTAAATAATTCCAAATAAATAAAACTTAAAGAATTAAAATCCTTGAAATCTTTAAATTTGGTAAATTATTAAAAAAAATCGATAATATAGAAATGTATATTCGACATTTATTCTAATATCCTTTACAGTTTCGCTTGTTACAATTTTAATACAAACAATTATTTTAATTAAATTAACTTAGAACATCTTCCATAATCATTAAAATATTGCTAATACAATTAAACTATACTCGAATGTTCCAGAAAATCTTCTCCCGGGGAACCTTGCGAAGCCGACGCATTGCGTCCAGGGCGGGAGCTCGTGGCAGCTGGGTACGCTCTGTATGGTTCAGCCACCATGATGGTGCTGTCCTTGGGCCAGGGGAAGGGAGTCAATGGGTTCATGTATGACCCTTCGATTGGGGAGTTTATCCTGACTGACCCTAATATGAGGATACCGGAGAAAGGAAAAATTTACTCTATTAATGAAGGTAAGGTTTAATTCTACTTGTGGTTTATACAGAGATCTTGAATATTTTTGCCACGCAAAAGATACACAAAGCGTCGGAGTGAGAAAACTTTGTCAAATGCAAACCACCTAAGAGAGAAAGAGACAGTGAATTTTGACATGGTAGTCATTGTTATCTCCGAAAAAGAACCATTAGTAACCCGGTATATTTTAGGTGGTAGTTAATTTGTGAATTTTTTGTAGTAATCCATACATTAAAATTAATGAAATAATTAAAGTAGCTTATGGCGTCATATTCTGTGCCTACATGTTATGTTACAAGAAGAAACAATCCAATTTAATTCACTTTTAAAACATAAATAAAATTTTGACGTTGCAGTTTGCAATTTTGTTTTTGTCGCGTCTTTAATTTGCCTATGTGTAGATATCTCTAACATTCAAGATCTTTGGGTTTATGATCACGATCTATTGCGAATTAGTAATGTGGACATGTAAGGGTCATCAAATGGTAAAGGTGAATTTCTCATTGAAATACAACATAAATAAATAATGACTTGCATTTTAGAATAACTGAAAACACATGTTTATACGTACATCGACGATTTGTATAAGATTGTAGAAATGATATACTACTTAGATTATAGATTTCTCTGAATCATTTCATAATTCTGATAGCATACACGGAATAAAAACACCGTATCATTGTAAATAATCGAACAGCGACTTCCTCAATTTATCTGTACTAATATTGCTTTGATTTTTTGTTTCTTTGCATTGAATAGGTTCCGCAACCACTGGAATTTGGATAGAATTTGGTACAGAGATTGTTTAAAACCCAATGAAGGACATACGATATCTTTTATCCTGAAAATTCTACGGGATCAGAAGATATTCGCGGGTGAACCCGCGGAGCTTAACTATTAAATTTTACTTTTAAAAATTAACCGGATAATGATGTACAAAGCTTGTCGCGTTCAAATATATAATAATTATTGTAAAAAGTGCTAATATAGTGTAATTGAAAGTATAAAAATGTGTTTGATTTTAAATTAAAGTAATATGCAATTCCATCAAGAAGTATCAATACAAAGTATACAGTATATTAAATTTTATCAATTCAAATATTTTTCGTGTCTTCAGGTTACGCAGCAGAGTGGTCCTCTGGTCTCAAGAATTACATAGAGGAGAAGAAAAACCCGTCCAAAGGCAAGGCTTACGGCGCGCGGTACGTCGGCTCTATGGTCGCTGATGTTCATAGAACTATTAAATATGGCGGCGTATTTATGTATCCCGCTACTAAATCTGCGCCTAATGGAAAGGTAGGTGTTATATTAATTTTGAAGTTATTGTATTTTTAAAATTAATATTTCTTTTTATCTTTAACAATGGCACTTATGTTAAAAGCACAACCTTTATTTTTGAAAAATTAATTGGAGCGTATTAAAAAAGTAAAAAAGAAAAAAAAATATTCGGACTGAAAGGCTGCCTGAAAAGATATGGCTCTTTAGCGATAAGGCCGCCTTTATAGCCCATACAATATTGTTTTATTATGCCTCAAATGTCCTATATTTTGTAATTGTGGTGCTAAATAAAGTATATTGTATTGAACAATGATACTTAAGTTAAAAGCAACACCTTTATATTTCAAAAATTAATTGTAGCGTACGCTAAATAAAGTAAAAAAGAAACAACTTATCCCTTCTCTTTCTTAGATGAAGCTTATTTCCTCTCTCGAAATCTTCATTTTCAAACACGTTATTTAATAAATAAATATTCTTGGACATTTAACACAACGCTATCTAGTCCCAAACTAAGCAAAGCTATGGATACTAGATAACTGATAGACATACTTAAACATACTTTTTTTTGTAAATACATACATACAGATAAATTGACACCCAGACAGTAGAAAATTACAATGTTCATCACATCATAATTTTCTGCTCGTGGGGATCGAACCCACACCATCCGGTGCAATAGACCGTTACTGAACCACTGCGCCAATCGGGTCGTCATAATTTATCTTTTACAATCTATTCTAGCTCCGGCTACTCTACGAATGCAACCCGATGTCGTTCATAGTCACAGAAGCGGGAGGTCTCGCAACCGACGGCTCCATCCCGATCCTGGACATCCAGCCCACCTCCATACACCAGCGAGCGCCGTGCTACCTCGGCTCTAAGCAGGACATTGAAGAGATGATGAGCTTCTTCAAGTCGTAGTTTTGTTATTTTATGTAGGCTTTTAATAAATTTTTAAATTTAGAAGTGTTTTATTTTTAGCAATGTATTCTATATATCATATATGTATATGATATTAACGTTAAAAATTAGATTCGTAACATAGTTTTATTATTGATATAATGTTTTCTTTTAATATTCTTGTTTCGGGCTAATATGATCACGTATACATATTTATAAAATAACATGATAATACAAATTCCATATCAATGACCTAACGTGTATACAACAAAACCATTACACGACAAAATTACATATCAATAAAATATCTACAAAAAAATTAAAAGATAGCATTATTGAAAATCATTATTTGTCTTTCTAACGTCAATTTGTAAAATATTTTTGAATTTTCTGGGATATTTTTTACTGTTTTATAATTATCTACACGATATTGGAAGAATTAAGGTTAATTACTTTAAGTAAGCAAACTATTAAAGAGAAAAACAACAAACACAGACTTCATAAAAAATATATTTCATAACTTAAATTATGGTTCACGTTAACGTCAAACGCTATATTTTCTATTATCCTTTAAAACTCCACTTATATTCCCTCCGTTCTTCAATTCCAGTCTTGAATCTATGGTTCGCGGACCAGATTTCTTGTCTATGGTGATAAAAACAGCAGTTATGTGTTTTTT
>LQNK01000201.1:277008-310118 GCA_001586405.1 Phoebis sennae | reverse complement strand
GCCCACGGTGCTGGTGTACCAGGGGGTGAGGGGGTCTCGTGCTGTCACTCACCAGCAGGAACACCTGGGTCAGGCGGCCCACGGTGCTGGTGTACCAGGGGGTGAGGGGGTCTCGTGCTGCCACTCACCAGCAGGAACACCTGGGTCAGGCGGCCCACGGTGCTGGTGTACCAGGGGGTGAGGGGGTCTCGTGCTGTCACTCACCAGCAGGAACACCTGGGTCAGGCGGCCCACGGTGCTGGTGTACCAGGGGGTGAGGGGGTCTCGCGCGTCGGTGTCGGCTCGCACCAGGTGCTCGGAGAGGATCATGATGAAGCGCTGGAACACGATGAGGAACAGCCGCTTCTGGTCCGTGTGCCCCATCTCCAGCCGCTCCTCCATGCGCTCGACCGCCTGTTCAACAGACATTATTAAGACTAAAAACTCCCATTAAATTCACGCTTTCTTTCGCGGACAAATTTGCTTTGATATTTGTCAACCATCATAATTGTTATTATATTAGCTCTCAAAATGATTATCAAAAAAATCGCTATTAAAACAAAGAAAAGGCAAAGTAGTACACCAACCTCTTCGGTGGGTTTGTCCTGGTCCTTCTTTTTCTTGCTGCCGCTCTCGTCTTCAGAATCCGAACTGCTGGAGTCGGCTCTGGCTAACGCCTCCCTTGCCTCTTGTAGCTCTTTACCTGAAAGATTACATGTTAAATATTATTATTTTTCTTTAACTTTATTATTCTGAAATGAAATAAAATATTTGCCGGGTAGATATGAGAACAGATGATATTACGAAAATAAAATCTTAACAAGCTTAGACAATATACAACTTTAAAAGCAAACTTACTCAATTTTGACACGTGCTTGTTCATCTTGTCTATAGTCAAGTGCAGGATCTCCCACAAACAGCCGTGTATGAAATACGAGGACATTTCCTTGGAGAACAGCCACGTGGCCACAGCACTGCACTCCACAATCTGCGTCTTGAGCATCTTGTCCACGAGCACGCAAACCATCTGCGGGTGCCGCTGCCACAATTCCCATACGTTTCGGAGCACGCAGATCTGCGCTTCCTCGGATTCTGCGAGAATCTAAAAGAAAACAATATTTTTTTATAAATACACTATATTCTGCTCATAGCTTCGCATTCAAGGTCTATAGACCAAAAGGGGTGGGTGGAGAAATTTTTATATACCAGATGTTAATTTAAAAGAAGACAAATCTATACTATATCACAAAACCGCATTCGAATCGTGTCATGAGTTTTCATGTGATGCGCGCACAACATACCTACATCTAAACATATTTTGGGTTCTATATTGTTGTAGTAACACCCCATCTATTTATTTTTTCACTATTTTAACTAGCTGTGCCCCGCGATTTTGCCCAGTATTGAGCTCGTTTCCGTAGGATTTCCGGGATTAAAAGTATCCTATGTCATATTCCTGATGCTAAGCGATCTCGCTAAAAATTTTCTGCCGAATTGATTCAGCAGTCATAAGTGTTGTAACAAACCCGTCTTTGTATTATAGAATGAATAGAATAGAATAGAATAGAATAATCTTTATTTGCATAATGTGTGTAAATTACAGTTGATGACAAAGAAAATATTTATAAAGTATCAACACATTTGCCCAGATAGGGCATGCAAAATTAATATTAATATAAGTTACAATTATCATTATTACAAAATACATGTCAAGTGTTAGCATTAATTTCAATTATATAATTCTAGATATATTAATATTATTCTAATTACATTACTAGAGAGATGAATCGTTTAAGTACTCGTCTAAATTATAATAACACTTTTGAATCAAAAATGTTTTTAGGGCATTTTTAAAGGAATTAATATTGTCATTATTTTTTATGGCTATCGGTAGTTTATTATAAACTTGCGTAGCCATACCCAAAATTCCTTTCCGTAAGAGCGCAGTTCTTCCACGTATTGTTCCAATTGCCTTATTTTTTAAACGATCACTTTTT
This sequence comes from Phoebis sennae, assembly GCA_001586405.1. NCBI lineage: Eukaryota > Metazoa > Arthropoda > Insecta > Lepidoptera > Pieridae > Phoebis > Phoebis sennae. The sequence continues at coordinate 308,142 of LQNK01000201.1, read as the reverse complement.
AGTTGAGGAAATAAATCATAACTATTTTTTGTGAATGTGGAGATCTCAAATATGTAAAGACACGGAAAAGTAAGTATGTTATATTTTCTAAAGAATGGTACACAGCTTTCATCGGATTTAAGATGGAACACAGCTCTAAGGCATTTCTTTTGTGCTTTAAAAATAGAGTGTCTATTGGATGAATTACCCCAAAAGATAATCCCAAATCGCAGGGCCGACGTAATGAAATGATGTACAGAATTTTAATTCTTTTTTTTATTCTTTTAAGATTTTAACAGCCTCACCTTGAACACATAATGGAATTTGGATATAGCGGCGAAACTGTGCGATATGCTTTTACTGCCGAGGTTCAGCAGCGTCTGCACGAACACGTCGATCTTAAGGGGGTTGTAGGGCGCCGCGTGCGCGGACGCCGCGTCCCCCTCCCGCAGGGGGTTGGGCAGCTCGCGGAGCACGTTCAGCGCCTCTTCGGGCGTGCACTTGTTGCGTACGCACACTACTAGTTGGTGCGCGGCTTCGGTGCCGGGCAATGATGCTGAAAAAAAAACCATTTTAAATTGAGAATCGATGAGAATCCATCCCTCCGTTAATTCTATGATATTCAATTGAAGTTTGTTGATTCTTGTATAAAACTAGACAGTTAAATAAACATAGATCCGTATAGGGTTATTTGAAATTTTTACTTTTTAAATAAAAAAAAATACAGATGATAATAATATGTGCATTAATAGTTTAAGAAATAAATTGGTAACCGACCTACGATTGATACTACGATGACAGGATTTCAAATATCTAAATTAAATGCTTACAAAATTGAGCGTAACAACCTTCGAGTTATATAATATAATTATTAATAATAAAATAAAAAGTATTTATTGCATACAACGTCACGCCCACACGAGTCTATTTATAAACCCGTTCATGTAAGCCCATGATCCAAATGTACCTGATCGCACTGATATGCTAGAACAATGGCTAGCAATTATGACATTGCCACAGGGGCTTGAGAACCCAAACCATTTAATTGTAAAAATCATTCAGATCATATCACACTGCGGGAAAACATACAGTATGACTACATTGCACGTGCTCAAACAACTTAGTTTTTATGACCTAACCCGATATAACAAAAATAATAATAATACTAATACATTCTCTGTAGACGCCAGACGTTGTGAGGTAGTGATAAACATACTTCAAATTTGCTCGTAATAAGAAGGAACTACAATTTTAGTTTAATAAGTCAATTAAATAAGTGAAGGAAATAGTAAAATTGCAACAAAGATATCTTTTCTATTCATTAAATAAAGACTGAAAGAAATTTGAATTATGTAGCATTACAATAGTTAATAAGTCATTGTACATCATTACATTTCTCTAATTAGCAAGACATTAACCTTCATGAACTACAATGAATGTACTGTAACGTAATATGCGGAATAAGCTAGTCAATCACTTTCTTGCAAGTGCATGCACGCCTGGCGATTCCTTAATTATTCAGTTAGCGAGTTCATCGATAACCTCCCCTATGAGCTATGAGTAGAAACAGTCTTTAAATTGTATTTATCTGTGTATAAACGTTAATAAAATATAACAAATTTCCGGAATCAGCCAAAACTGAGGACTAGACGAAAAGTTCTAGGAATAACTAAAATTCGCTTTAGAAAACTTAATCTTTTTTTTTTCATAAGGGCCGGCAAAGCACCTGTGATACCCGGGGTGTTTCAGGTGTTCATGGGCGGCGGTGATCACTTAACATCAGGTGACCCACTTGCTCCTTTGCCTGCTCTGCCATAAAAAAAAACATATATCTCACGTGGTTCATGGCCCTTGTCTCAAAAAAGTTTTAACGGGTTTTTTATATACTATTTACAGTCTTTTGCCAATCAAAAGTTCAATCGTTAAAAGTTAAATCGTTAAACTACGTGAAATGAGAAACAACCTTTAAAATATTTATTCTTAAATAATTAAAATATCATCGAAATATTTCCTTCGAAAGCTAGACAACAACTCAAGACGCACAATTCCTGCTTATGCAGAGACCGATCTACATATATTTTTCAAATTAAATATCCGTGTCGTATTCACGAAAGTTCATACGTTATGCAGAAAATATAAAAAAAAATGTCCTCTTCATTTACTCAATTATTTCAAATACAAAAAATCAGGAAGACGTTCATTTGACGGAATCCAACCGCTAGTCATTGAACGAAAAATGTCAAATACTTGAACAAAATCCTAGAATATTCATCGGGTGTAACGTACACAAGATGTACCGTTCAAGCGACATGCATACGACCGTTCCGCGTTGCTCGCGATCGGTGAAAAAACGGCGAAAAGCCCACGAGATGGAAAGTGCGCACGCGATGATTTTCACTCGACACTTGCTTGGAATTATTTTTCAGCGGATTACGGTATTCTTTGGATATCTTCTTCGTTCTTTTAAATACCGTTTAGAATATTTTTATTAAGATATTTTTACTGAAACCGTCTATTGCAACATTAATCCTACATGTTAAAGATATTAAAAAAAATCAGATTTAAAATCTTTAATTGGCATCACAAATCTAGGCAACTCATACATTTAAATTATTAAGACAACAGTTGCAGTGTGATGCCAGCTATCATGTCTATAATGTTAGAGTACTCCAATTGCAATTACACGAACAATTGTTTTGAACTTTTTTATTTCTTTTACTACATAATAATTCAGTCTATATTTTGTCGTGACAAAACATCATTATAAAATTTTGACCTTTACTATGTTGTACAATATAAATTTCCCGTCATTCATTTAAGTTTCATTATCATTTTCCTGGCTGTGCATAATGCCATGCCTACTTTATGGATGCCAGACATGGGCATTCACAGAAGTGCAAGAAAATAAATTAAAAGTCTGCCAAAATGGAATGGAAAGGAGTATTTTAGGTAAAGTAAAATTACAAGAAATAAAAACGAAAACAAATTTTAAAAATGCACATACTGCCTACAGACGACTTAAATGGCGTTGGACGGGACATATGTTACGAGACAGTACAGAAAAATGGACTAAGTTAATAACAGAATGGTACCCGAGAGACGGCAAAAGAAATAGAGGTAGACAAAACAAAAGATGGGAAGATGATTTAAAAAAAGTGGCTGGTCCGGTTTGGACCCGTTTACTAAGAGACAGGAACGCGTGGAAATCCTTAGAGGAGGCCTTTGTCGACAGACAAGCTGTCCACAAATACCCAGTTGCCGATTGTTAAAACCAAATAACAAATTAAGTTTATTAAGTGTTTATTATTTAGGCATATATAATGTATATACTAATTGTAAGGAAAACAGCAATAAAGGCTATTTTATTTTATTTTTTTTATCATTTTCCTGGCTATACAAATCAAAACAACAACTTTATTAAGAGCATTACCACGCTTCCATATCGCACCTCGGTTCCAGATAAGGATTTAAAAACGCATTAAGAATGTTGCGCGGAAGTTTCGACATAGGCATTGTGGCCGCAAAGCGAAGATGTAATCTGCACGTAATAGACAAAGTGCTAATTACATGCTCGTCTGCGTCAAAATGCATTTACTTTATACCATTTGTTATATTAGACTGCTATTTTATCATTTCCTCTAATATTTTGAACTGCTATCGTCTGCCCGGTGTCTGCTTCTATCTAACTACAAACGCTTACTTAACGATCTATTCGACTTTTCGACATCTATAGACCATTAAAAGCTATCCCATAATTTAGTCCATCTACTAACTCATCTTTATACAAAATATCATCAAAATTCGTCCAGTACTTTCGGTGCGATTGACACAATATCTAAACATACCAACACCCAACTACACAAATTTTCATTAAACTAACCAACTCTCATTACATTGTTGCAATATCCAATTTCTTAATGAATCGAAATAAATCTTCAATGTGTTTTCAAGACGTTAACTCGTAACTCAAGTAGGTATTCAATAATTCATTGATGATATTTACAGTTCTTCAGAAGTTATTTATAGCATACAGCGATTTGAAATATGATAAAAACTGTCGTATGAATCAGGAATCCTAACATGAGCTTGGATCCATTGAACATATTAATAAAATTCCCCTAAAAGACTATGAAATTTATTATTATTTGAAAAAAAAAGAATTTCGTTTATAAGAAGTTACATAAAAAATTACAATATGAATTTGATAGTTCAGTCTTTGTATGACGAAGTGATATTATAATTAATATTACGTTTTGCATACAAGTGAAATCCGAAACGTATCATCTCGGTGCAATAGTAAACCATACAATAATAAAATCACAGATAATAAATACAGATTCATTAATGTCAATTAGGCACGCTCCCGTGTTCATAGAGCATGTCAAAGAGGGGTTGCTCTGTGGCTTTTCCCGCCAGTCCGCGCTGCTCGGTGCAAACGCGCCGCACGCGTCACAGATTAAAAATTAAAAAAAAAAATCACTCGTATCAGTGGCAACACACCGAAACCGATCGTGCAGTGAATCAGTGATCAAAGATGCGATCCGCGTTGCTTTGCGTTCTCTTTACACTAATTGTGAGTATAATGAATTTTCGCGCTTTCCACACACATTTCGCGGGAGATTTTTCGGTGAAATTTTTCACGTGCGTTGAGTTACGTTTTGTTTCAATCTTTTCAGTTTCGTTGGAATTGTATAAGATATTTTCTGATTATTGGATTATATAAATTGATTATAAATATATTATAAATTGATTAAATAAATAAATAAATAAATAAAATACAGTTTTATTAAGATAAAAATGTGCGTTAATAAGATTGTATTTCATCGTAATATTCTGTACCGCACATTAAAGCATGCCTGTTGTCTTTATAAAAGTGGAGTTTAAGTTCTAAAGTTAAATGTGCATAAATTAGAAATATAAAACAATGCAAAAAAGATAAAATACAAGGAATTATGTAATACAAAATTGTAATTCAAGTAATCGAGAGTTAATCCTTATAATTAGTACAAATTATAAAATTCCAAAGATGGTTTGCGTTTTTTGAATAGTGTAGATTCTTAAAGTTCAGAATTTGATTAATTATTTTGCGACGCATTTGTTTTTTATTATAATTTAATTGGCTGTAAAACAAAAATAAATGAGCGGTTTTCGGAACAATTATATAATTCCTTCTTCCAAATGTGAATCGCGTACTACAGAAGAGATCGCTTTCTTTCAAATAAAATCTATAATTTTCACAACATACATGGTTTAGATACAAATCTTTGAACCAAAAAGTATGCCTGCATAAATACATCCTTTAAGGCTATATCAAACTATCCTTAAGTTTGAAAGAGCCTTAACGGCACATTGCTATTATGTATCATAAACCACACCGTGTCACAGATAAAACATATCACACGCAATGTTCAATGGTGCAGTCGCAAAAAGGCAAGGCAGCGACCTCCACCATTATACGCCATTCCCACGAAAATGTGGAGCAATGCTCGTATCGTCTTTGATCTCGTGCTTTTTTGACTTGAGAAAAATAATGTCCGACTATACTCATTGATAGGAATATAAAACTGTGTGCGTATGAAAGTATAGGAACAATAACAATTAGTTGGGAAACTACCGATATATTATATTGATTGTCATACTTTTTTGTTTAGCGTTTCCGTAAGTACACACTGTTTAATGTACTTATTTTATTGTATAAATAATAATTAATAAGTAAATTAATATTCCTGGATATTTAACACAACGCGATCTAATCTCAAACTAAGCAAAGCTTGTGCTATGGAAACTAGATAACTGATAATCATACTTAAACATGTTTTTTTTTTGTAAATGCACACATACTATAGATAAATTAACACCCAGACAGTAGAAAATTACAATGTTCATTACATCATAATTTTCTACTCGTGGGGATCGAACCCCCACCCTCCGGCGCAATAGACCATTACTGCATCCACTGCGCCAATCGGGTCGTCGTTGTATGTAGCAACAATGTGAGACACTGAATCGTATTTTCGTTAAATATAATTATGCACTTACGGTTTTTAATAATATAATAATATTTATTACATAAACAGTGCATCTATAACATGTTAGATGATATAATGAGATAGACTAATAAAAATGCTCTATATCAAAAGTTCAAAACTTTTTTAAAACGGTTTTAATATAAGCGATAACATAACAATGAAATCTACACAAAATTTCAATTTACATTCTATAGATATACGTAGCTTATAGACATCGAAAAGCGCTGAACGCGTGCTTGAAACGCATCAAACGAAACCCTTTAAAAGTGAAAAGGAAGTATAAATTGTGAAACACATAAACAGCCTTGCATATACGCATAATATAATAATCGCAACATCTCCAGCGAGTTATTGCGATACACCACGGTGCGTACACATCTGGGCCTCGATCTCGACGGATAACAACTTATTGATCGAATATCTACTGCCGGCAATATTTTTATTGACCATGAAAAAAAAATATTTTGTGTACTTCAATAAAGGCTAAAGATGTCATATTAAACAAAGCTTCGCCGACCCTTTTCTCTATTTTTTACGTGTTTAGGAACATGTTCTGAATGTCCTGTACAAACTCTTCAGATTCATATTATTAATATAGATTATTTTTTAAACCTAAAAAAAATAATAATATGAAGTCGTCTAAACTATTTCTTTTTTTTCCAAATTATTAACATTTAATTTACGTAAAATTATTTTTTAATTAAACACGTGTTTTTATATGTCCTGTATTATGAAATAAATTGAGTAGTTTTAAAATTATGTATAATTAATTACACAATCAAAATATTATAAAAGACGTTCACATTATTAACAATTAATGCTCTGTTAATTAGAAATTATTTGGACTCAAGATATTATATAGATCATAGTCATTTCAACAATCAAAACATCCCATTGGAAATATTGGAAAAATTCCAGAAAACAATTATATTTGAATTAGTGATTGGAAACTTCAAGCGATGCGAGGGTTGTAACGCCGCGCACGCAACGTTCGGCGCACGCCATCCATAGCGCACTTTCCCAACATTTTACTTTCAAACGCATACATCCACGTTCTTTCCAACAAATAAAGTACTATAAATCGCGATAATACATCAAGCGCAAACGATTTAATGAATATTTATCTACATTTACAGATACACAAACGGGACAGAGTTCGAGGCGATGACTTCAGACCGACTCCTATACCTCTCGACGAATGGCATCCAACGCACCAGGACAACCAAGCGGGAACGCTACACGAAATCATCGAAACAGAATCGCCACCTTCCGTAGCCGCAGTCCCCGCACACTACTGGGAAGATGCTTTGAGACACAGTGTTTATCTCACCTTAGTAAGGGACAAGATTGATCAACTTATTGCAAAGGGTGACGTCATATCACCCAACAGCAAACTAAATCAACCAGTCTCTAAGGAAATCGATGACCATGACCTCTGGGAAAAAATTAAAAAGGCCCCTTTTGACCGCATTCAGTCCGACGAAGCCAACTCCTCAGGAGACGTGACGATAATGGCCAAAGGTCGACTATTGGAAAACAAGGAAGGATTCCTATTCACCGAAGACGATCGATCACAAGATAAATGTGGCAACGAAAAGTGTGCGGACGGTGTGAAAGCATTTTGGTCAGTCAAGCGAGTGCGACAAAGGGATCAAGAAATATCTCCAGGAAAATATCATTATGAATTGACTTTTTCAGTTATTTCTCAGATTCCAAAAAAGCAACGAAAACCATACGAAAATCCTATCCGAACATTTACCGTCCGCGAGTCTACTCCAGATAAAATTACAGATTATCCCCACGAATTTAAAAGAACGGAACCAGCCTACTTTCCAACATCGAGGCCCCAAAGAGCGATATGGTTTCACAAAAATATTGTGCCTATTCCACCACACACTAGGCGGCCATATTACAGTGGCTTAGATAGAATATTTTCGTCAATATTTTCCGACGACGATGCTACGTCATACGATCAGCCGCAGCCAAAATATAGAAGCAACCCAACGCCTCAGCAAGCGTATCAATATTCCAAAATTGGACACGCGGGTCCTGCAATAGATTATCATCAACAATCAAAAGCAATGCCGTATCCATATAAAACTCAACCCTACAAGTATGCTCGCCCACCACTTCAAGCTCCGCCAGCAGGCCCGCTGCAACATCATTACTTGGACTACGACTCAAGCCCTATTATAAATGGCAGTCCATATCCATCACAAGACACCAGGGTATCGCCAAGTCAAACCGTTAAATCAACGAGACCGGCTGTTTTACCAACGCCAGTTCCACTAGTTCCAGGTCCAAAAGATCAAACTTTTGACTTAGGCAGCCCGATGTTAATCGACGGTTCAGAAAGCAGAGAAAATATTACGAGATTTACTGAAATGAGTAATCCACATAAACATATGCATAAACCTAAGCCGACACCCGCTAAAGGTAACTATTTTCCAGAACATATAAGGCCTCCGGTATATAATGCGCCTCCCGGAGTATTCGTTACAATGGATAAAAAGCCTTTTAAACCTATGCCGCCGCTAAAATTGGTTCATAACTCTAAGCCACAAAGAACAAATAAACCAATCGATTTTAGACCAAGTCCACAAGTTCATGACCCTCACTCGCCACATCCGGATCCATTATTTGACACTGCATTTAGACCAATTACTGTCAACTACGCAGACAGCACCACAACAGAAAAAAGCGAACGCATTGAAAGCGTGAAAAAAGGTCCAAATAAAAACCGAAAGACCACCTTAAAAAAACCGACCAAGAAAAACGAAAATATAAAGTCACACAGAACAACAACTGCAACTCCTGACATCATAACAGCTCAAAGCGTACCAGATGAAATAGACACTCTAGACTGGGCGAATGTTCTAGGTGCATTCACAAAAACAACACCAATGATTCTTCAAACAGAAAAAAGTAATTTTATAGAAACTACAACGAGTTTTTCAACAACTGGTAGTACGGCAACAACGCCTACTTTGAAAAGAACCACAACACCCATAGATGTAACACCAAAATCAACGTCAACCACAACTGTCACAGTAACAACAGCAAAACCTAAAAAACGCACACGTCCACCGCCAAAATTCAATAAACAAGATAAATTTAAAAAACATAAAAGAATAATCCCTTCTTCTACTACTACTACTAGCACAGCCGCTTCGGTACAAGAAGAAGCAACAGTACGAAGATCTACAACAGAATACACGCCCATTTTTAGTACTACTACGAAGAATTTTAAAAAATCATTTTCATGGGAAAATAAGAATAAAACGCTTCCAACAACCACAACGACGTCAACCACAACAACCCGTCCTACAACAACCAGACGAGTAACAACGACAACTTCACCTTCGACTACTGCTAGTATTCCCAAAGATACAACATCAACAACAACAACAACAACCGCAAAACCAGATATGACAACGAGCCCTCCTAGAAATAGAAATCGTTTTAGACAATCTACCCTTATATACAAAGGAACATCTGTAAAGCACGATAAATGGGCGTTTAGAACCACTAACAGTAGTAGTAATAGCAACTCACAATCACAAAATTTCAGGCGAACATCTAACTTCCAAGGATATGGTCAATCCACAACACCACTTAGTACACAAAAAATAACAGAAATCAGTAAAATTAGTACTGAAACTCCAAGCACAGAAAGCATCATCGTTTCTCAGGTTGCGGATAGTTTAGAAAGTAACAGCGTACTGCCATTGGACAGTGATAATGATGATAGTGAAAACGATGACAGCCAAGAAGAATCTCGCGATCGCTCTGAGTATATTTTTGAAAGCTCATCCGCGGCAAACTATAACAGCAATGAAGTAATAGGCATAGAAGCGACAACAATTGAAAATGTCCTACAACAGAACGAAGGACCAAAGAATAAAACTAAATGTCAAAAGAAAAAACAACAATCATCTACAACAGAAGTTTCAACTGAGAATATTAGCACCACATCAACAACCTCTAAACCCTCAACGGAATCCTCACCTACTGATGATATATTCCAACAATTGTTTGGTTTTAACTTCAACTCTGAGACAAGTTCAAAAGAATCAGAAGTACTGGAGGGTCAAAGTTCAAATCACGCAGGTTTTATGAAAGTAGACGATGATGACGATGATGATCTTACTGATTTTATGGATGAATTGAATATAAAAAGCCATCACGATAAAGACGTATCCGCGGATGATGATTACGAGGACGACGAAGATGATGAGGATGATGATGAAGACGAATCTGATGATGCGGATGACGACGACAATGCCAAAGGAAAAGATGACAACGAAGAATCAGAGTCAAGTAGAGATTCACGCTACGAAAGTTACAATTTAGATCGTCCCTACAGTTTTCTAGAGTTAATGGCCATGGAGTAGACTGAAGTAAAGTAAAGCATAACCTAAGTCAATATAAAATTATTAAATGCAGAAGAATCAATTACTTCATCAATATACAAAAAATCGAAAGCATTTAAATCTCAATTGTTAACATCATTCTCAAATATCTATTATTTATTGTTAATTGTAAATATATTAAATTAATAATTAAGAGTAGAATAAGTTAAAAGCTATGTTTATTAAAATAAATTATTTATAATGATTGTAAATTTCTTACCCGCCCCCTCCATTGAATATTTATATATTGGTTCTGGTTTCAATGGTACAAAAGCTGCTAATGTTTCAGGCACCATATCCTTAATTCTTTGATGATATGATAATCTAAAAACATATTGGAAACTTTTAGAACTTTTGGGAAAAGGTTATTTCCAAACATTTTAATAATTATTAGAAGTAAAAATTTATACTTAAAAAGTTATTTATAATCATATTCAGCATTACTACTAGCAAATTTGATTACAGAAAGGGTTCCTAAACTTATTATTACCTCAGCACACAAGTTTGGTCCTTAGATCCCTAACAAATTATAAATGTTACATGTTTTCTTATCAAGAAAAGGCAGAAGTGGGTGAAGTCTAGTTTCAAATTGGATTTTTATTGGACTCTAAATCTCAAAGCACCCCAAGTTATTTTCTAACACACAGTTTGCGCACCCCTGAAGCGTAGAATTTTCTCAGCTCTATTGTACAAACCTTAAACATTTGCTCAGAACTTCCCTAATAAACCTTGGCTTCGGATGATCAGGGTCGAGTTGAGCGCACCCCTCCCAGTCCTCCCATGACCATCTGTACTGGAAGTTGCTTAAGTGATATGAGAACCAGTTCACTAATCTGAAAATTTTAAAGATAATAATGAAATAAAATATAATATCTACATTACACACAAACACAAATAAGATATTTAATATCAATTATCTTGAGATGACTGGCCTTTTAAGCAATTTCTTAACCAAATAATAAATTTTTTGAATTAAATTGAAATTTCACATTTAAAATATATACCATCTTATAATTTAAAATTGACAATCAATTTACAATTATGTGAAGAAGTAGATATGATTACATATTACTTTAATATTTAAATTTTGTATTGAATGTATAGTGACTATAATCCAAATAATAAAGTAATATAATAAGACTATTAAAAAAACAATACACACCTATCAAAACAGGCCACATTCATGGTATCAATCCTCATAAATAATATCTCAGTGGCTTGAGCCAATACTTGAGGCATAGTGGCAGGCTGCAGCTTACACAGCTCTATCAATATTGATCCATAGCATATCTCGAAATATCGAGGCCTGGGCAAGTTGAATAGCTCCGCAAATATCACCTCAACAATACAATATTCTAACGGTATCTTAGCTTTATATGGGAAGCAGAGTAATTGGGCGGCACATTCCTTCCTCTCAAGGTGGTATGCTTCTATAATGTTATGTAGGTGCTCTTCAATAAGGAATCTTTCTATGGAATGAGCGCCCGGGAGCACTGGCCCGTCTGGACAGTCGGTGTAGTCAAACATGCGGAATATTACTCTAGGCATTGGGTATGAATCCCCATCATTGTGGGGTGGTGGCTGAAAATAGTAAAATTACTTGTAAGTGCATAGTTATGATAAAAATTAATTCTATACATAGTTTATAAAAACTAAAATAATCTGTGAATTAAATCTTTCAAATGATTTTTGTAAAAGTTTTTTATAAGCAATGTATTTACCTGTATGGCTGGTAAAGTATGTTGTAGAGCCTCACAAAGAATGGAATCAAAAGCTAGGTAAGGTCTTGGTATATGTTTTTCAGACCAATTGTCCTGTCGGAGCTTCTTTATTTGTGCCCATAAACAGTCCAAATACTCTTCTTGAAGATGTGGTGAGTCAGCTGACCAAACTTTCAATGCAGGCCAATGCTTTTTGCTACGCTTATTAAGAAATACCTCTATTGTCACAAGTAAATGGTCCAACTGAGATTCTTTCTTCTCGTAAAGTTCTCTGCCCACCCAGGGAAGTGTGGACAAAACAGCAAATACAAACCAGTCCCTCCGCACTTGGGGCACACTGTCCTCATTTGCACAATCAACTAATGTTTCCAATAATGTCAACAAAGATGATGCAGCCAACACATGGCAGTTGACCAAATCAGATATGAATCTTAAACAATACCTTGCTGCATTCCATTTACCGCATTTCAGATTTTCTTTGAAAGTTTTCACTATGTAATCAACAAACTCTCCTCCGAAGTTATAGTTCTTAGCATTCAGAAGACCAACAAGAGTAGCATATATAGTGCATTTTTCTGGCATCCGTATAGCGCATTCTGTTAAAATTCGCAAGATTTTAACACGAAACGTACTCAAGTCCGCTTCCAAAACACTTGCCAATCCTTCAAGATTACTTTCTAAGCTTGAACTACTCTTTTCACCAACACGCAATATAAGGGATTCTAATCTGTCCTCAATTTCTTGATTTTCAGAAACACGGCGGCGTTTTCTATGGAGACGTTCTGGAAATAGAATGATAAAATTTAAAAAATAGATAATCGTTTTAACCTAAAACTAAAATTTCGTGGCAAAGTTTACCGTATCCATCTTCTTCTTCGTGAGCTCTTCTACGATTCATATTTATCAACTAGGTCTAACACTGCACAAAAATGTAATCAGAAAATGATTAAGATAATTAGATAGATACGAAATCCTATGTTTGTTATTAGAATAAATCAAAATTTGAGATTTGAGCTATGAGAACGCTTAATTTCCCAAACCGAAGCTGAAAAAGCTGCCGCAATGACAGTGACAAGTCTCAGCTTGACAGCAACGGTTCTATTCACTCAAATAATTGTTTGCATAGATTGTGTGGTATTCTGCAGCTTAATGTGTTTTCTATTTCTTTTAATTAATGTTATTTCTCAAAAATACAATTTAAATTTATATTTAAAAGAGATTTTTATTTCATATTTCATACGTGGTGCTTACTAGCAACACCTACTTTATCCAATTTGCAAGGCATACGTGTAAAGGATATTGTCGTAATCAAAATATGTCAATGCCACAGGGTAACTGAATGTTCGTGGTTTTGTTGCGATTTGTTTTTGAATTAAAATAAAATAAAATATAAACATTTAAAAACTGGATATGATAAAAATCCTCTCTCATAAATAAGTTTATCGTCACACTATGTTTGAACCCTTTTCTATAATTATATTTAAAGTTAAAACAGAACAATTGTGGTCATACTAAAAGTGTAAAGTTCACGTCGATTTATAAACTTGATATGGTCAAATCGCTATTAAGAAAATTTTTAAAAAATATGACGACACAATATCAAACAATATTAGAGCCATTAGATAAACATGTAACACTTAATTTACTAGAAGGCGGTATCCAAACCAGGTATGATATTTTGTGCGCCAATAACTTTCCTAATGTTATAAATATGGCATTATTATACTTTTTTTTTCTAGACCAGCAAAGAGTAATGGATTATGGTGTCAATTATTGTTACCGTCAGTTTTAATTATGTATTGTGTGCTAGAGGATGTGCCTGTATTGTATAAAATAAGCACATTCTTGTCTCTGGGCTTGGTAGCCTACTGCACTCTGTTCATTCTCTTCTTGTCCTTGTCGAGCCTTGTTGTGAAAGAGCCTGTGTATGGAGGATGTGTTGCATCAAGCTTTATTTCTACATTATTTATATATGGTGTTCTTAGACTAGGTAAGTTTTTTGTGTAAGTGAGACAATAGTAAAACAGAATGATAATTATTAATTATTATTGTTAAAACTGTGGGAGTACATAAACTTTTGTAATTATCAATCAATTAAATTCACTGTTAATATAAAAAATAAGGAACATATAGATGTTTTGTTTCAAAATTAACTGTAGTTCTTTTTTCATTTACAGATTTACTTTTATCCCTAACTACATCAACAATAACAATGGTTTCATTTGTATGGTTGCTGCGGCATTCCCTTACAAACCTTCCGAAAACATTCACAATAGGAGAAGCTATGATAGTCAACCAAAGTGTTATATTGTTTCTTGTGATGTCTGCTCTTACATTTGTCCAGGGCCTCTCGAGAGAGGATGAAGAATTGTACTTTATCAATATCTCAGTTCTTGTAAGTGTATTAATGCTAAAACTTAGATATATGTATCAAGACAATTCAATGTCTAATAATATCATAGAAAGTTATATCTTTAATCCAAAATTAAATTGATTATATTATTATCTATTTGTTTGAGAACTAATAAACTTTTCAATGTAATACCCGATGTAAATTAATTCATTTTGTAATAATTTTTTATATTATATGGAACAAAGGATATTGAAACTATTATTTAGTTTTTGCTCTATTCTTTATTATTATATAGATAATGTTGATATTTTTCCTTGAATCAATGATTTAAAACATAAATAATAATTTCAGATAGTCTTACTTGCTGTGGTGTGCATGATAACAGTTTTAAGCTTCTTAAATAAAGAACATCAAAATATAAAATCTTTAATACTAATTATTGCATCAGGAGCTACATTTGTTTTGGTGAACCTGTATTTTGGACTTGGACCTGATTTTATTTACCAAATTATCAAGTATGTTTTCCTGACTGGAAAAAGGGTAAGAATTTATATTTAATATTTACATTGAATAACTAAAAAGAAAATAAAAAAAATGCTAAGAGTTTATAAAAAATTAGTTTATGCCACATAAGTGAGACAATAGTAGAAAGAAAAGAATAATCTTGCTTTATTTTATAATTTTAACTTGCTTACTAAAAGATACATAGACTGACAATGAACTGCACAACACAAGATAATTTTACTATTGAGGGATAAAATGCAAATGTTTTTTATCTCAATATAGAACTGTAATGTTCAAACTCAAAGCTACTAAAATGTATATACCATGAATTTGCGTTTTTATATTTTTCAGAAAGAGATCATCATTTTCTGGTTAATCCTAGTAGTGTTATCAATATGTGCGTTATTGTCACGCACGAAACTCGCCGTAAAAGCGACAACAGTAACGCGGAAGACATTCCATGTACTAGCATCACTGGTGTTCATGTCTGGCATCCTGTTTGATGTGCGGCTGATGCTCTTTGCTGCTGGCATTGGTCTTGCGTTGATTGTGTTTGTGGAAGTAAGTTGATACTTGTACATATAAAATTATTTTTTTTCTTTACATTACTATCACACACAAAATTAGCGGCCAAAGCAGCCTCAGTAACAAGGAACACTTCCACACAATAGCATCACTGGTGCTCATATCTGGTGTTCTGATTGATACGTCGCTAATGCTCATTGCAGCTAGGATTCCTTGCACTTGTGGAACTAAGTTAATAGTTAAGTTATAAAATATTAAAATGACAACAGGAAGAAAACCATTTCATATATTAGCCTCATGGTTTAAAGTTTGTGAAATTTCTTTATGGATTCTATTTAAAAATCACCTTGAAAACAAAACACTGCTGTCAGAAGCTGTTTTAATAAAGCAGTATAATTATTTCTGAATTCTTTTCTTTCAGGCCCTTAGAAAAAGTGACATTGAACCCATTTCTTCAGCATTGCAGTCTGCTTTCCTCGTCTACAGTGATGAAAAGGTAAATTATTTAGAAAAAGTATTTTCAAAGGAACCAAACACTCAATTGTTGGAAAAATTATTTAAAAATTTCGAAGACTCTGTCGCCAACGTCCATACCACGTTGAATACACCGGTTCTCGTCCGATCACCGAAGTTAAGCAACGTCGGGCGCGGTCAGTACTTAGATGGGTGACCGCTTGGGAACACCGCGTGATGTTGGCTTTTTGCAATTTATTCTTTATTTATTATGAACTATTTTACATAATAAACATGTCATCTAGTTAATGTAGCAATTTGTTGCCTACAGGTATTTTTACTATAATTTTAATCTCTTAATTTTTTTTTCAGGACTGTGGAAGTCTAGCCATGACTCCGATATATCTGTACGTAGGGCTCGCATGTCCCCTCCTTCTCGTGCCTTCCCATAGCACTGAACATACTCTGGAACTGTTGAGTGGAGTGCTGTCTATAGGCGTGGGGGACACTGCGGCTAGCTGGTTCGGATCCCGATATGGGTTTAATAAATGGCCAGGTATGTTAATGTTAGTTTTTATTACAACCATGTTATGCAAAACCATGGAATTATATTTTTTTTATTTGTAGGCAAAAGGATGTTTCTTTTATTTATTATTAATTTTCTTACTTTTCTCAATTTCTAATCATTGTTAAATTTTGTTTTAGATAGCAGTAGAACAATGGAAGGCACCGCTTTTAATGTATTGTCACAAATAGGAACAATTTATACATTAATTTTATTTGGTAAGTTTTTAAGTTAATGCCCAAGTAATTAAGTAATCAATAAAAAATTGTCGTAACAAGCAAAAAGCCAACATCACGCGGTGTTCCCAAGCGGTCACCCATCTAAGTACTGACCGCGCCCGACGTTGCTTAACTTCGGTGATCGGACGAGAACCGGTGTATTCAACGTGGTATGGACGTTGGCGATCATGCTACCGAAAATGCAAATCAAAATTAACATATTTTTTTAACGATTTTTTTTATTATAATCGCAAAAGGTCATAAAAAATTTAGATGCACTTACAAATTAAACAAAAGTATCTTATTATTCAATTATTTTTTGGAAACAAATTACAATTTCAAAACTATATTTTTTACAGATTTGTTACACACGAAAAATGCGTTAGTGCGAACAGCATTCGTGGCAAGTGTAACAGGTATTGTGGAGGCCAAGACTGAGCAGGTCGACAACTTGGTGCTACCCTTAGTGTCCATTGCTGCATTTCAATTCACCCGATTTGTTTTATAGCATTAGCTGATGTTATAGTCAACTGTGTAGAGCTGTGGTATTGTAGAGTGCCTAATTTATTTTTTTATTCATATTACATGATAAAAAATACATTTTATGATGATTGTAGTGTGCATTTGATGTTTAAGCATTTACCAAAAGCTATTGTAATTCATCATCCTGTTCAGTGCAATGGTTTTTTCCTTCCACTCGTCTCTCTTCTTTACCATTTCCGCATTGAAATCATGTTAAAAGCAATCAAGAAAATACAAGTCGCATCTGTTACTACTGTTAATAGATTTTTGAGCAATGCATTTGTGGGTACAACATATTTATAGTATATTGTTATAAACTAATAGAGGGGCTGTGTAAAACGATGTTGAGTGTAATAGAGTGTACTGTATGTATTGATTGTACACAACTGGCCAAATATAAAACTAGTCAGTTAACAACAAATCACAGCTAGTCGACAATATATATAAATTTCCATGACATAAAATTAAATGATATTTTATAAAATATAAAATTAATATTTTACGGTATACAATATATAAATCATGTTTTGTTTGTTATATATGTTTGAGATTATATTCGTATAAGAAACGGTTATGATTTTTTTAAATTAGTGTAGATTAATTATTTTGTTTTTGTCTATGGTAAAGAGGTGGTTATTACATAGAGTAAGAGATTAAGAACAACATTCCTCTACCAAAGTGATATTTTTCTATTAACTTTTTAAATAAAGATATATCTATTTACTATCTGTATTTTATTTCTATTTTTATGAAGGATATAATTAAAGCACTTTAATCTTCATCTCCATAAAGTTTTAAGTTTATTTAACTGATAACTCAAAATAACACATTTAGCAAGTTCATAAGTGAAATACCAAAACCTGCATTATCCTGGTTTGCGAAAATTTGAATATTTGTATGTCAGCCACGCTGCAACCACTGAAGGCATTTTGTTGAAATTCCATACATAGAGATACAGATAGATAGGTATTAGCTGGATATGGTGAACGATAAGATAGATTTTATAGAACCTGGATATGGTGAATGGTAACATAGATTTATATTGACTTTATTCAACTTGAATTTAAATTGGGGTCTGTGCCTGTCTGTCTGGACAGGAGCTTGTTTTCAATATTTAAGAAAAAAAACCTCATTTTACGTAAAAGGATTTATTGAAAAAAATCTTTTCATTCATCATTGTTACAACCCATAAAATATAATCTATTATTAAATCTTAAATCAAGTAATTTCATTTTTGATCTCATCCTTAATTTCTATCTTAACCACTTTAGACTTATCATCAGAAATGTCCCCATTTGTTTCATCTGTACTATTCCTTCTCTTTTTGATCAGTATTCTTTTCTTCTTGACGCCTTTACATTTAACCTTAAAAACTTTTTCGAGAGCTAAAATATCTTTTCTACTGATAGTCCAGTCTATGATGGAATGTTGGGCAAGTTTTGTGAAATCATTTTCTTCATTGTAGGTGGGTATGTCATATTCTAATATTTTCATCACATTTTCCAATATGTCATCAACATAATAATTGATGACTAAATCTGATTTGTTGTCCTGGAATTAATGAAAGACATTTAAAAATATTCTAATTTTTAAAACCAATAATATATATGGTAATATTTTATCCTATTATTAAGTTCGATATTATATATGTAAATCAGATTCTTTCTTGTATAGAAAATTCGTTCCGTGCGAACTGGATTAGTGGACGCACTTGTGTGACATTCTATACAGAGAACATTACGATCTGTACAAATATGTTGCGTCCAACGCGAACGACCGATATGTGGACATTTAGCATAAGAGAAAAAAGTGTTATAGAGTAGGAAGTTTAAGTTTATTATATTAATAGTTAAAACTATATTTAATAAAAAGTTGTTTGTTGGTATTTGTTCAAAAGAAACAATTTTATCAAAGTTATCATTTTTCACGTACATGTTTAGTAGGCTGCAGATTACATATGACTAGTTTCCCTCCATATTTAACTGTCTCTAGAGGTAGATTCCCACTTGGAATGATTTGAAGTGTTGTGCCCAAACATATACTGAGGTCTGCAATACTGAAATATTAAAGGAATTATTCATTATGCATCCTATCACTTGTCCGTTCACAATAATATTTATAACCAATTCATGACAATTCATTTTACAATAATTTGTACAAGTACCCTCAAAAAATTTAAGTGTAATTTATAAAATAAAATTTCGAAACGGCAGAATTAACAGCATTATGGATCAACTGATCTATAAAAATATACTAATTCAAGACTATTTAACAATCACAGTATAAATTAGAACCAGATTTAAATGTTCCTTTTTTCTTATTTAATTTTCTGTGATTGTTTTTTGATAGATGTATTGTACATTCTGTCTTAATATCATTTGATTATGTTTCTATTTGTCTATATCTAAAGATGGTTTGTTAAAATGGGCATATCCTATAGTTATTTCAGTCACAACCTCAAATGTCCTAAAACTATCAATTGTATACAAATAACCGACCTTGAATGCCACTCCGCAGCCAGCAGGTCATTCTCTGGAAGACTGTGTTCCCAATCAAGCACTCCATCGTAAAGCCTCCCTCGGCATGGTCTGCCACCTCCATGCCCTGACGCACAAGGCACCCCACTACACTTCTTACCCACAGTTTCTACTGGAGAGCTCCGGACAAACTGCCTGTTCAAAAACCAAAACATATACTATAAATCAACTGTCTATTACATTGATTATTATAAATTTTCATATGAAGATAATTTTAAACATGTCATTAATTTTAAGATTTATAGAAATGGTCACTTTGTAGGTACTATTGTCATAACCATTACTGAGGAGTGCATCTTTTTAGGCAATATTTCCATTTATCTCCCATGCCCCTTCCCATTTTTCAAAATCATCTCTATCCAAAATTCCATCCAAGATTGGTCCAGTAGTTTGGGATCCAATTCAATTCAAACAAACAAAAAATCAAATCATTCCTCTTCATGATATTAATATAAACCGCATATTTCCTTTAGAGCAGCTATCAAATCCACAATCTACCCTACCTTTTACACAAATTACATTCATCAATAAACATATTTCCATGTAGTTCAGCCAAGTATCTCCTGGCTAGACCAGACTTCAAGTGCAAGCCGTCTATATTTTGACTGACAATGTATTTCACTTTGCCACATTCCACCAACTTCTTCAGTATCATGTGAGTCTTTGTGGGCTTAGCATCAGCAAAAGATATGTTGATGTTTGGTCTTTTTCCCTCTTTTTCTAGTGTCCAGACACCATTGGGACCCCTGAAATAAAAAATGTATTTTGTTATTACATTATTACAGGTCCATTATAACCCACAACCCCCCCTGGGCAAAGGCCTCTCTTTTTCTCCTCCACTTGGATCTCTTATTGGCGAGCATCTTCCAATTTGAGTAAAAGGCATCTGTCCATGGGCGTACCCAGGTTCTGGGCTAGGGGAGGGCAAATCAAACCGTTTCTCAGTTGGGGTCGACTATTTAACCTAAGGCAATTGACGAAAGTTTTGGTTGGTTTTTTTTTTTCAAAATAATGTAAATATATTTACTGCAAAATGAAAATTTTAATCAATAACAATAGAGAGTAGAAAGGTATACAATATCCAGGGGGGGGGCATCTGCCCTCCCCTCCCCCCCCCCCCTGGGTACGCCCATGCATCTGTCTCATCCCACCTGCATCTAGACCTAACCTGGTTTCTTGACATTTTAGAGCACCTATAGTGTGATTCCCAAACTCAATGAGCATTTTAGAAGGAGTAACTCGACTAACTTAAGAATGCTTATATGTATTAAAATTCAAATTGTACCTAAAATCAGGGATTCCTGCTGAAGTACTGATGCCAGCACCGGTGTGGACCACAACATGTTTACTTTCTTTTATTAAATCAGCCAGCAACTGACACTTTTCATTCAACTTTTCTATTGAATCAAATTTCTGAAAGATTACAAGAAACATGAATATAGACTATAGAGGAATTACAAACTATTACAGGTTTTTTTTCTATTATACTTTATATTTACAACCAAGAATACAAATTATTCTCAATTCTAAAATCTCTTTTTAATTATGATTCTTTTAACATACTTCTGGTAATCCAAGTACTCCCTTGTGCTCGTAAGGTGACAGACCCTCAGCATAATTGCAAGACATTTTTTTGTATTGTTTAAGAATCTGCGTGTTAATCTTTAGATAATCATACAATGAAGTGGTCTTTCTTTATAGTATTTTTGCTTTCCAAATTAGTGCTTGATACATAATCATAGTTTATTAAATGAAGCCAGAGTCATGTGTTTTTATTATGCAGTAAGATCACTTATTTTATAGCGAAGAAACCGGTTTATATACGGCTTTTCCTCTAAATAAATCCCATGTTATTAAATATATTAGACTTAAATTTCAAAGGCATAAAATAACATCATTTAAAGACTGATATTTTATAATTTTCCTTTAGTTTATCAAACATTTTGCTTTTGACGAATCACGAAACCAACACGAACTACGAAATAAATTGTTCAATGTCATAATGACATTTTTTACCCTGGGTGACTGCGTTATTGTATGAAAATTGAATGCCGTGATTTGAAATGTTGTATAGGCAATCGTTTTTGAATTTTGACTTTTCGTAATTTACTAAGAGGCCGTGTGGGAGAATTCTCTACTGTTGCTAATTTAACTTAAGGATTCAAAGGCAAGCCAAAATGCCTTGTTAGTTCAACCTAAAATTATACAAATGGTTGAGACAGATGTTTTGTTTTAAAATTTATATAAACAGACATTCTACTTTAACTAGCATTTTTAAACCTCTGTAAACATATATAACAAATCGCTTTACCTAAAGTGTCAAACTACCAATTTTTGTAAAAAAATACACTTAATTAACAACACTTGAGTGAACTCCTATGAGTGATATTTCAATATATTTTGCATGCCTGTGGCGATGCTGGCGCCTGGCGGCATTGATTTGGCATTGACAGTTGACAAACGGCAATTGGCATTTGTTAGCGTAATTCGCAGTGCGAAGCACGTGAATTGTTCAAGACGAAATTGTGAAAAATACAATTTGATTATTTTTGTTCGTGCTAAAATTATAAGATATTATTGGGTGTATTTGATTTTATAGTGTTAAGACTCATTTAATTTAAAAGAAAAGATCATGATCCGTAATATAAACAAAGCTCTTAAATTTCAAAAAGCTCAATTTGCGACTGCTACTGCGCCGGCGCCGCATACCAGCCCTGATATTTTGTACACTGGTGTAAGTTTCTTACAATTTATTTTAATTAATGAAAAAATCATATAGCATAATTATATTTTATGTTAGCAGATTAGTAATGTTCTTTTTCGGAGAGTAGAAACAATGTAAAATTAGAAAAATATAATTGCAATAATATTTTAATTAAAAAGATAAACAATTGACAAAATATGTTCCGAATGAATGCGACTAGCTGATCCGGCTTTTCTCCCGTAGCGTAATGTATAAAATATATATATACAGCATATAAAGATACTCGTGGATAATGTAGCTTTCTAATGGTGAAGGAATTTTCAAAATCGGTCCTGTAGTTTATGAGCCTATTCATTACAAACATACAAACAAAGTTTTCCTCTTTATAACATTATTATAGACAGAAAATAGCAATAAATGATAAGCTTAGCTATGTTAATGTATGCCAATGCTTGTTCAGAATATAAATAGCAGTGTTTGTTTTATCATTACATAATTTTGATGTTTGAATGTGAATGTCATATGTTATCATTTATCAGTATGGATGAGATGGACTAAGTGTTATATTTTTTCACAAACATTGTCTTATTTTTTTTTCATATGTGGTATTTTTTTATAAAATAAAAAATTTAATATTTGCATGTTTTTAAATGTGAATCTGTAACAGGCAGTTCCTTTTGCATTGATTATATTGTAATGAATATATTCATACATACATTTATAGCATTTATTCATACATACATGTAGCATCTTTTGTGGTATATTCTAAATTATTGTTTTTTTTTGTGTTTTAATTGTTTACTGAAATCTTCAATTTATTGATTGGAGTGATAATATTTTTTTATTTTATTTAGAATCTTATATAATTATAGAAATAAAAAGTATTTTATTTATAGTTTTAATGCAGTGGAATTGTTTTTCAAAAACAATTACATAAATGTAGATTATATCAAATATTTTGCAAGAAAATAATGTTTATTTACAATCTCTTATTATTCTTGACATTGAAAGAATAGAAAATAGAATAGAAAATATTTTTATTCATGTAAATTTTTTACAAGTAATTCCAAGCAGATAAATCTTTTAGGTTCTTTTTATAAACACCATTCTTGTTTATTTTTAATTTCAAGTCATTAACTTCCTTTGAATGCAAAGTTTATTTTATTGTTGTATTATAAAATATATTTGTACCTATATTTTAACAATATTTTCTACTGTTGATCATCATTATTACATTGTAAATCTTGTCATCAATCAAATGGTATTTTAGTAAAAAAAATATGAGTTAAATCCTTAAATTAAACTCCAGTAGAATGTACAGTTCATGAAATTAAAAATGACTAGGAGTCAGCGTACATTAGCGACATAATAAGGGTTCGAAAATCAAGTTTAAAAGACCTTGGCCTTGGATGTGGACCCCTTCCCTTTATAGACGTTCTGAGTAACTTCTTTTTGTATTTACAGTTCAAAATACTGGCTGATTTTTTTTACATTCTCGGAAGTATAGGTTTAGTGACGGTTCTTTTGATTTTCGTCATCAAAAAATAGAAAAGTATATTCATGTCATCGCTTAAGATTCTATCTTTATTTAAATGCCCCTGTATTATATGATACATTCATATGATAAATAACATCTTAGGGATTCAGAAGTGGCTGAAAAACAGCCTTGTCTGGCACTGATCTGTCAGGCAGCAAATGCTGAGCCATTTCCTATTGTCAAACAATTTGTTACATGTCATATAAATTTTATAATACGTTTATGATAATAAACACATTATTTAGTTATGTATCTATTTAGAAATTAAACACAAAATCGTTTTGTCTTTACCTATACATATTTTGACGTAAAATATTTTGTGCCCAGTTATTCATCAACAACGAATGGGTGAAGTCAGCGGATGGCAAGACCTTCCCCACAGTAAACCCTGCTGATGAGCAGGTGATCGCGCAAGTCCAGCAGGCTGGTAAAGCCGACGTCGACATTGCTGTCCAAGCCGCTAAAGATGCATTCAAGTGAGTATGGTTCGTTTAAGGGGCTGTTTATTATCGCGTGATTTATTTATTTATTAGTGATTTTTTGTGGCTTTGTTCACTTCCCCATCTCCCCATTAGTGATACAGCGAGAGGTTTAAGACTACCCCCTGTTCTCCTTAGTAGTCCAAAATTTTGTGACTATTTTTAAATATACATAAAATACAGGTTTAGTTTAACTATTTTTATTGGTATAAATTGTACGCGTAGCGACACTTTTCGGTTAATTATTATCCGGAAAAATAAATACACGTGATATATTACTACAAATCTCCCAGTGATATTTTGTGATTTAAAACAGACCCCCTTCCCCCTTTCGAACCTCACGTGATTAATGGACGGTCCCTAAGATAATTGTAATATTATAAATTATTGAACAGATGTGGTGTACCTATTTATAGGGATCGAAAAAGTGTTTCGCACCAAAAAAAGCTTTATTTAAAAACCAAATTGGGCCGATGATACAGTCATACTGCTTCCACTTACGGTCTCACTTTGTTGTGGAATACCGCCTGTATTCCTCCATATAGGACTCCTTTAACTATGAAATAAAAGTGTAATAGATAGTATAATTCTAGAAATAATTTATAATATGTAAACAATACCTTAATAATTAATTTGCTTGCACAGTTTAAAATTTTCCAATAATTACTTACGATAATCTACAAATTGCGGATGTATTGTAAATATTAAGTGACGTGTAGTTTGCATTATGCATACAATTTTTCCTGTATCACAAACTATTTAGCTAGAGCCCACAATTTTAGAAAGAACCTAAACACAATTTTGTGTTCTTCCTATCCTATCCCAGGAATGCCTGGGGTTTTAAAGAATCTCTGCACAAAATGTCATCCAAATTGGTCCTGTAGTTTCGGAGCCCATTCAATACAAACACAAATCTTTCTGCTTTATAATGTTAGTATAGATGACGCTCATTTTCAGACATTTCATTTTTCTCTTTTCTTATTTACTTTTTTCATCAGGGTTAATAAAGTTGTTTTTATTCATAACAGATTGGGTTCTCCCTGGAGGACCATGGATGCGTCACACCGAGGATACCTCATCAACAAGCTTGCAGACCTTGTCGAAAGAGATCGCACCTATTTAGCCGTGAGTAAATTTCAATATCGTACAGATCTATATCGTATACCGTACAGATATACAGAACAGATTTCTCAGGGCATATGTACCGAATAAATTATGGAGACCATGGACATGCCGACGTAGGCAGGGTAAACCCAGAACAAGGTGGTCCGACAACATAACCAATGTTATAGATAAAATAGTGGATCCGCCTGACGATCGCAAGTTTTGGAAAGCATGAGGGAGGCTTTCTCCCAACAATGGCTGAATTTGGGCTGAAAAGAAGAAAAAGATTTCTCGGATAAACAGTTTTTTTTTCTTTTTAACTTGAAACGCGCGAGAATAGACCCCCATTGGGTAGTTAAAATAAAAAAGAAATATTTTACGGTATAAGATCAGAACCATGAAACTGTTCTACAGACTACTTTTCTTAACAAAATATTAGGCTAGCTATGTTAATTTTATAATGTTTCCAAACAAACAAAAAACATAATAAAATGTCTGGTTATCGTACACTTCTATCGTCACCTATATCACACACATATTAACTGTTATATAATTTAATACAGATACAAGTAGATATGTAAATTTGAAGGTCATTTGGATAATTCAAACCATGAAATTGCAATATAAATTGTATTAGACTATTGTGATTTTCATCATAAACACTTACTTTATCGGAATAATATTGCGATGCATAATATTTGAAGCGGGATAAAAAAATGTTAAATAGTACCTTGTTTCGAAATTGAATAAGATTAAATTGCAACGGTTGTGTAATTAAGTACACATGTGCACTGTTTTAATTATGATTTATTACTCTTTTAATACTATGTTATGCGTCGGTCATTACTACTCTATAGACTCTTTATACTAAAAATAAAGCTAATTTCTTATTATCTTTGATAACATTAATAATGAATATAAGTAAAATAATGTAATATGCATTATCACATCGCATGCTGATAACATAAGGACAACAAACAAATGCAACTTTATCTTTAAATAAACAAATCTATTAAAAGCAACTAGGTTAAATAATTTATAATAGATATATCTACGTTTATTTTAAAGGATATAAGCATATTCTTTTGTCTCTAAAACAATGTAATTTTTTGCGAATTACTAGACCACAAAGCCATTATTTATTCCTGTTTTGGTGTTTTCAAATGATGTTAGATGCTATTCAACTACAATAAAATCTATATTTGTACAGCCTCGGAGTCTGCTGATGTATTAACGCTAAATGTGTTCAGTTTTTTGAACATTTTTTCCAAAGATAACCAGTAGCCACGGGTTCTTTTTACGTGCTTAGTTTTTTGCATATTATTTGTTACTAAAAATTCACGTCGACCATCAGCAATGGGTTCTTTTACTACTATTAATAGTTTATCATGTAATGTAAGAGTTTTATGAACTACAAGCTGTTCAAGCGCGCGGCTTCGCTCTCGTTGCATGATGTTGTAGCCTATGTTCATCATAATGTAGGTTTCCAATGGTTAAAGAATTTTTTAAATCGGTCAAGTAGTTTCGGGGCAATTCAAACACACAAATAAAGAAGAAAAATAAATCCTTTTTATATATTAGTGTATACTCCCACAATATTAAGATCAATATTTCTAATTTCTATACTAAAGAATATCAAAATCCTTACTGCCTGGGATTCGTGACGCATTCGGCGCTTACTTATTAAAATATTCTAAATTCTTGCATATTTTTATCGTATGTAACAATTCATTTTCCTGTGCTCATGTCACGCTCAGTCTTTTAAAAGGCTAGCCGGTGGTCGCAGCTTCTATGTCCTTAAAAAGTAATCTATCACCTAATACCCTAACGGTATATGAAATTTCATCAAAATCCGTCCAGTAGTTGCGGCGGGATTGAGACAAAAACATCCAAACTTTCACATATATAATACAAGCTGATCCGAGCGACTTCGCTCCCGTAGCATAATATTATAAATATAGCCAATGTTGCTCGCGGATAATGTAGCTTTCGAATGGTGAAATAATTTTTAAAATCGGTCCAGTAGTTTTTGAGCCTATTCATAGTTAGATTATAGTAGGATTAGTAGGACATGCAACCTAGATACCATTTAAATAAGGTCGAAATTTGTGTATAGAGTCTGGAAACCCTAGACAACGGCAAGCCGTTCCTCGCAGCGTACTACGGCGACGTGAGCGCGGTAGTCAAGAACCTGCGCTACTACGCGGGCTGGGCCGACAAGAACCACGGCAAGGTGCTGCCCACTGATGGGAAGTACTTCGCGTACACTCGCCATGAGCCTGTCGGTAAGTTTTTTTTTTCTTTTTTTTTCTTTTTAGGGCTCCGAAAACCCAAAGGAGAAGGACAGCGATTCTTAAGCTTTTTGACTGGCGACCCAAAATGTAAAAATATTTGAAGCGACCCTGAGATTTTTTTCGTTTTTAAGTGATATAAAAATAATTCGAGCAAATGTTACACTAATTTAATTAAATAAAAAAAAAGACAATAAAAAGCCCCGTGCCGTCCCGTAAGATGTAAGTGCTCGCGCCCATATATAAAATTATTATTCGATTTTACAAAATTACGCGACCCGTATCAATACACCCCGCGACCCGGATTTGGGTCGCGATCTGAGGTTAAGAAACACTGCCTTATAGAATCACTTCTGCGTCTGTCTGTCCGTCTGTCTGTCAAAAGTGTTTATTTATTTTTTTACACATTTATTACTTCTGTAACTTTAATAAGTGTCGCCAAACTGTAAACTCTTATCTGTGACTTAGGTTAATGCAGATTAGACAGTGGATAATATCTATTACTTCATCAAAACAAAAAAACAAAAAAAAATTTAACATTTCAAAACTTGCAAATACTTATGCAAAAATAGTTTTGTGGATACATGAAAAATTCATCTCAAAATCTTCTATTCGTAGTCGATGCGATAAAACAGAAACTTGATAAAATAAATGTTAGAATTCCATGTTGAATAAAAACACTTTTTAAAGGATTTTTTATATTAAGTAGTATTACTTATTCGCTATTTTTTGTGGGACCAAATCGGCGAGGTGTTTTTCATAATGTTTTTATAAGATTATCGCTACTAATTTCAGCAAACCTGTTCGAGCATGACGAACTGTTTAAATCGCTTAAGATTTTTCGTAAAATAACTCTATAGTTTTATTTTTTACTGGTCAAAATTCAGAAACAGTCAAGCTCTAGGGACTTTTACGTTATTCTACATCATTTAGTGCATACAAATAAAGATAAAATCACAAGTTTTTTTTTGTAAAGGCTTCTGTTCTACATTTTGAAAGAAAGAAAGAAAATTCATTTGTTCGACATAAAGATATGACACAATACATTTTTGATAACACAAAATAAAAAAAGAAAACATAGTAACACTGATGTGTCATACCAGATGCCAAAAGGGACCTAATTCAGCATAAATGCTGGGAACTCTCCCAGCGCTGATTTTCAATCAGTCCCTAAAATTTACACAATTACATTTTAGATATATGTATATACAATAAACAAATTAATATGATATTCTAAATAATATTGATAAGAAATACATATTGTAATATAATAATAAGCTAAGAAAATAAACTACATATAGTAAACCATGAACTTAAAATTAACTTTAATTTTGCATAGTCACTTTTAAAAATCAGTGCCATAAACAACATTTTAGCATGATAATGTGTTTTCAACGTGTCAGCGAAACAAAATCGGCACAAAACCCGTTTGTCACCGGTTAGCATGATAAGTTGAAAATAGCTGTTATCGGACAAATCTTGCTACTTATTACGCAAGTATGTAGTTATTTATTGTTATGGTTTCTTTTTAATGATTTGATTAGCTATTTGATAAGCATAAATGGAGATCGTAAATTGAAGGTCGGCATTTAAAGGTATGAATGTAAGATACAGTACAGTACCACTAAAAATGTATTTCTGGACATGGTCCATGGTATCTAAATATAAAATAAAATATCCCAAAACTTATATGATAATGGAATTTATCAATTAGGTGCTGGTGCAACGTATAATTTTCAAGTGTACATGAATATAAAATAAACAAATATATTAATTGCATAAAAAAAATTAAGGACTAAGTATACTGGTATACTTAATGTGTAGTATTTACTCAGCTGATATAATCGCTCACTTATTTCCGATAGCAAATTTCCGCGATAACATTATTATGTACACGTTTTAACCAATGCATAATGGATTTTTGCGTAGTCACAATGCCAATGTGAATGAATGTTGTATTTCTGCTATTGTAGGCACATTTCGAGGTCATATCTATATATGATGTTATCGTCAGCGTAGCGAGTAAAATGTTTACATAAACAATGATTTTAATATTATTATCATGCTTGCGAAAATATGCCACATAATGTGAACATTTTCGATAATGTATTACTGATATTAATCTTGAAGCCTAAACCTAAAACAATGGTTATCATTCGCCAATTTCACAGGTGTGTGTGGCCAGATCATTCCATGGAACTTCCCACTTCTGATGGCGTCATGGAAGCTGGGTCCGGCGCTGGCCACTGGAAACACTCTAGTGTTGAAGCCGGCGGAACAAACACCATTGACTGCGTTGTACTTGGCGCAGTTGGTTAAGGTAAGTGCTGGATAGGAAGATGGCTGGATAATCTGGAAAAAAAATAATACGTGGGCTTACTTAGCTTGATATAAATAAATGAATGGTGTTAAGTAACACTAATGAAAAAATATCCCACTTCTGACCTAATTTTTGATTTTTGATTAGACAATAAAATATGATACTTAATTACAACGAAATGGTGCTGAAAACCCTTCTTTTGAACAAATATAAACAATAGACAGTTTCAACGTTCGGCCCCCTAGGGGTCTATGCCAACCTGCAAGGGGTCTATGTCAGCGAAAAAATTTGGTGGTTCATGAAATGAAAATGGGGGACCACGATACACTAGATCAAACCCCACACAAACACTAGATCAGTTAAGTAGGGAGTCTACCCAATACGGAAAAACATAGCAAGGGGCAATCTACACTACAAAAAAAGTTTGGACAACTCTGTTCTAGACTTTAACTTTAACAGTATTTCACTGTGTTTCGTACGGTGAGCGACCTGTATTCCTATCCCATTCATCTCCCGTCCTGTCCTGCTCCTCTCCCAACTTGCTATGATTAATCCTCTCCTTATCCCCTCCCCTTCCTTCAAGCTGATAAGGCATCTCAACAATATGATGTTAAAGATGTTTATGGGCTGCGGTCCGTCACTTAACATTGCTTGCCTGCTATAACATAAAAAAAACTGTAAACTGTCAAAACAGTCCTATTATTTTGTGGTGACTACAATGCAGTACTTAATTATTTTTTTATAGGAAGCAGGCTTCCCAGCAGGCGTGGTGAACGTGTTGCCCGGCTTCGGCGACGCGGGCGCAGCGCTCGTCGACCATCCCGATGTAGACAAGATTGCCTTCACTGGTAACGCAATTCTTTAGTTATTACTCGTCTATA
>LQNK01000201.1:251916-262998 GCA_001586405.1 Phoebis sennae | reverse complement strand
ATGTCATTTACTTTGTTGCTGACTGTTCTTATCTATAAACTAAATTAACATGCACAACATAGCAGTAGAATATTAAAATATAAATTATAAAGCAAGAAAGACATGCACAACAAAACACTCCAATATTTTATAATTACAATGTTAAGAGAAAATATTTAAAGAAT
Source organism: Phoebis sennae (assembly GCA_001586405.1). Taxonomy (NCBI): domain Eukaryota; kingdom Metazoa; phylum Arthropoda; class Insecta; order Lepidoptera; family Pieridae; genus Phoebis; species Phoebis sennae. Next base: position 262,834 of record LQNK01000201.1, on the reverse strand, counting down.
TAGAAACATTACATTACATTACATTACATTACATTACATTACATTACATTTCAGTTAACACGGAAAAAAATGTGTTAGTAAGAAAATGAAATTTACATGTTGTAATGTATAAAACATTGGAGAGTAGTGAATTAAATCTATTAGATTGTGAGTGCCAAATATTATCCATTAATATAAATTAGTGTTATTAACTTATTAATATATTTATATGGGCGTTACTTTTAATTCAAGTTTTAGTAAACATTTATAATCAAAACAAACAAAACAACTTATTAGTATTATATACTGCCTTATTTTTAAACATTTATAAATATTTTCTAAGCAAAACAGCGCCGTGAACGCTTTATCGCATTGCAGCATAAGCTGAGCGAGTCCCATTTTCGGGGACATTTTTACTTAGTTCTAATATTAATTAATTTTTAAGGTTTTTGATTGTTAGATATAAACTGTTTTAGATATTAAGTTCCAAGTGTTTTGTCCTTGAAATAAATGTATTTTCTTTATTTCTTTCTTTAAAAAAAAAAATGTTTTGTCTCAATAAGACTGACCGCTTTTCCAGCTAGCTGCGGGGCTGGCGGGCGGCGGGCGGTAGGGCTTGGCGCTCGGCTTGAAGTACAGCTGCGGGAGAGACTTCTGCATCGTGTCCACGCAGTGCGAGGCGGGCTTCACCGCTTGCACCTTGCTCTTACTGAAATTAAAGAAAGGGTCATACATAAAAAAGACAATACGGAATAATAAACTGTTTTTAAAAGAACCTATTTCAAGAACAAAATCAACAGAAGATAGAGCATTGCAAAACGTCTACATATAAAAAAAATGTTATTAATACGAGTGCGGGGATTGATGGTATATTCTACATAAATTGTTCTATTAAATATCAAAAAGCCAACATCACGCGGTGTTCCCAAGCGGTCACCCATCTAAGTACTGACCGCGCCCGACGTTGCTTAACTTCGGTGATCGGACGAGAACCGGTGTATTCAACGTGGTATGGACGTTGGCGAAAGTTTAACTAAAATTACTAAACACAAACTGCGTATTTTAAATTTTAAATCTAATATAATCTTTGTAAAGTCAGTTACAGATGGATCTAGCGCCATCTATAGATATCGTAACATTTTAAAATAGGAGATAAATGTTTTAATAAACTATTTTTACAGACTAATAATAATTTATTAGTATGAAATTAACACATTATATAATTCTGTGGTATGTCGGTTTTTTGAAAATGATATTATTATTTAATATTATTTATTTAATGATAATTCAAAAACTTAACGCCTTTGTAAATGTAAAGCAATGCATAATCAATAATTCAACTCCTGGCAAGGACCCGGCAGTTTTCTTATAAACTTTACTTATCTACCATTAGAAAATTCACATTAGTTCTTTTTATTTCGTATTAAAGTGAGACATAAAATGAATTTTACTTACTCTTATTAACATGTCATATATAAGTAAGACAAAAACAAAAAGATACTTTTTCTGATTTATGCATGACTGCTTACATATCCCCATTTCAGTATTACAAATGTTCCTCCTATTCATTAATTAATCAAAATTTACCTTCTATCTTCAGGAAGGGAATTGGACCTCACAGTTTTCTTGTTAGCCTCGCAGATCCACCTCTCATGTATGGCAACTAACGGTTTGACATTAACACTCGCTAACACTTCTTCCTCTACTGGGTACTGCGTGCCACGTGAGGGCTTGGTTTTGATGCTTTGGGGCTTTTCCGACTCGGGCGAGAAATCCGATGGAGGATCGGGGACCCTGAGAACATTAATAAATAATAAATAAATAAAATATATTATTGGATATTTATCACAACTAGATAACTGATAGACATACTTAAACATACTTTTTTTTTTGTAAATACATACATACTATAGATAAATTAATACCCAGACAGTAGAAAATTACAATGTTCATCACATCATAATTTTTTTTAACAAATAAATAAAATCTTTATCACTTCAAAAAGACATACATTTTATTAATGCAACTTTTCACACATAAAAGAAAACAGAGACGTCCTTTTAAAGTTATCTTAGGTTACTATACTACATTGGCAATGGTTCCCGCACTAGGCAATTCCTGTTTCGCGGGACCTTAGGAAGTTTAACTATGTTATATTACTAATTACGGCTCCATAATTCATAGGGCAATACAATAGATTAAAATTTAAAATCATAGAATCATACAATAAAAATTTGAATGAGGTTAAAAATAAAAATTAATATTAATCACATCTGCATTATATTGTTTGTATGTAACTTTATACCATGTCTCCACTCAATTAATTGGATTAATAATAGTCTTATGACTAGACTAGACATAGAATTAGTTAACGTTATAAACAATATAGTTTATAGTTCATGGCACAATATAATACATTATATTTCGTTTTAGCTCCACAAAACATCAGACATCAAAAATAAAAACATAATTTTTTTACATGGGCTAAAAAGCCAGTCTTATTGGTAAAGCACAATCCCTTTCAAGCAAGCTTTCGATCCAATTTTAAACACATTACAAAAATTAGATTACATGACCATCCAATTCCAAATTAGTTTTAGTAATGTGTTGTAGCTATATAAGCTATGTTAGAATTTAAATTTGAGAAGCCTCTTATTAAATTCTAAGAATATTTATTAAATGCCAATCAAGCGAGTTAATAGGTGTAGTCACAAGATTTTCAAGTATAAAATACCTTTTCAATCCAGTATAACTATCCCGTACAGTATTGTCGCTTTCAGAGTGCCGTCGTTCTCTCTCTTCTTCCTTGGCACTATTCTGTTGCTTCAAGCATTCATCCTCAATCCTTTGTACTTGCTTGTCTACCGCCATCATACTAGAAGGTTCGTTGAGCACCTTTTTATCTGTAGGTAATATTATTATAATAAATTTTTATACAACTGGTATGATATTATTAAAAAAATATTTCTTTAAACTGACATTCATAATTCTTTCATAGACAAAAAGTTGAATGAATGAAAGAATTCTATAAAACTTCTTTAAGAATAAAAAAAGTTTATTTCGTAACCATGTAAGTAAACCGCAAGGTTAAATTATTGTAATATGTATAATCATAAAATATATTTAAAAGCAAAGAAAAAACAATTTATGTTACAAAAATATCAAAAAGCCAACATCACGCGGTGTTCCCAAGCGGTCACCCATCTAAGTACTGACCGCGCCCGACGTTGCTTAACTTCGGTGATCGGACGAGAACCGGTGTATTCAACGTGGTATGGACGTTGGCGATAGCATAAGCGAAAATAACTTACAAATTGACATCATCGTCTATATTATCCTAGTACTTATAATAAACTAACGGCCGTTTTCAATATTCTATCTATCCCTTGTTTTGCTTACTAAAGTCAGACAAATCTATCTATTTGGACTTACTTTGATTTCAATATCCTAACGACAGATACATTTACTATGACTTTTGTCTATCTATTGTCATATAATTTGACATGACAATCTATCCATAATCATTGATACATTATTGAAAATGGCCGTAAGAGATCATGTCAATGAGATGGATAGATGTTTAATACATTATTAGCTATTATTCAATCAGAACCAATTTGTATTTTAATTCGTAAAGGATAACCCAGTTGCAATAAATAAGATATCTAATGCACTTTAATACGTAAACAAATAAGCAATATTATTTATATACGTATTATTGTGCATTGGCTATTTGTTAATTTCGGTAACGACGTGGTTAATTCTCTGAGTAAACAAATGCATTAAAATTTAAAAGCCGAACAGTTTATTACTTTTTTAATGTAAACGTATTTAAAATTATTTAGTTTAAGGAAATATTTTAAGCGTTTTTTTTTGTATAGGAAAAGAGAAAAAAATCGACAGTTACATTATTATCATATTTAAATTCATGAACTCATCAAAGATAATTAGGCGAAAAATACAATTTTAACAAATTATAAAATATAATTATAAGCTATAATTAAAAATGGCCTTACCATCCAATTTATTTTCCACTCCGTGTCCCTTGCACGCAACTCCCGATTGTTCCGAAGTGGTGTCCTTCACAGCCAAGTCTCCCGACAGCCAGGCATTCTTCCTGAGCTTTGTGCTACGCGCGATCGGCGTGCTCGGCAAGCTATAGTTCTTTATATCGAAGTTGTACGACGCGCTCTCGTTCGCATTTCGATCCTTAAGTATATCGCGTATAGACTCCAAATTGAATTCCGGCACCTTTATATGTAGGGGTTTATAAGACTTCGGCGTGAAGCTCCGGCTCAATTTCGCCGTCGAGCGCTCGCAACTCTGCTCCTTATTGCTAGTGTCGTTGAGGGCGAAGTTCCTCGCGTCGGGGCTCAGAATGCTGCAGTACTCCGTCGAATCGCTCCTGTGCAAAGTGCCAGGGGTGTCTTTAATTCGCTCGCGAAATTTTGATATGGGAGTGGAGCAGGCGCTCGAGTAATCCTTTTCTAAATTGTCGTATTTGTTGAGGAGTCGCTCGTCTAGGTCTTCCTCGGATATGAAGCATTTGTCGACGCGGTCGTAGGGCTCCGGGAGCGATGTTTTGCGAATGGTGTGGTATATGGGACTGCCGCTCTTATTTTCGCTTTCAGTGGAACTTCTCGTGTGTATGATTGCGTCGTGTTCTATATTCTTCGGGCTGATGCAGTCGGAATCGGTGGGTGTGGTGGACTCCCATGCTTGAGAACTGAAGTCGGATCGCTTTTTCGATAGACGCTGCGGTATTATTATGTATTCCATCTCGTTGAGGTCGTTCTGAAACGTTCGAGATAATAAAAACGTTTTTTTAATTAATATTAACTTATATATCCCGTGTAGTTTAATCATGAGGCGATTAAAGAGTATCTATCGTCTGAGTATTCTCGTGTTACCGATTAACGGACAACTGAGACCTTCAGTTTTATGTCGCCTCTTTCTACCTAAATTATAATTGGATTATGTTCCCATCCAACTAAAGTGCTTAGTACTTCAGTCGACCAAATATTAATTATATTACTTAATTAGAATTTAAAGATATAAATATATAATCAATTGTATATATATTGTAATGAATGCTTTAATTGTAAAATATACGTAAATAAATATTCAAACAAATTTAAAAACGACAAAAAGCCAACATCACGCGGTGTTCCCAAGCGGTCACCCATCTAAGTACTGACCGCGCCCGACGTTGCTTAACTTCGGTGATCGGACGAGAACCGGTGTATTCAACGTGGTATGGACGTTGGCGATAGTTCAAGCGAAAACACGGAACAATACAAGTTCTCATTCCATTATTATTTTAAACTTTATCCATAGATGGCGCTTCAAACAATTTTATATAAATTTAATTAAGTGACACAACAAAAGATAGATGGCACTGAAAAACATTTAGTGTTGTAATTCCACAAAGTGTAACCAAATAATAGACAAATAATTTAAACACTATTAATGAATATGGTAAAATCGTAATAAAAATTAACACGAACAGTTTGCTATAATTCCCTATATAGTCCAAACAATTTCCCTAACAGTTATTCATTACATTTACAAAAATAAATAAACACAAACACATTTCTGACCTTGACACTTTGCAAAGTATTCTGCAGATCCATCAAATCCATCCTGTCATCCCGAGACAGAGCCAGGCCTCTCTTCAGCAGTGCCAAGAGGCAGCCGGGGTAAGTGCCGTCCTGGGGCAGGCGGAGACCCGTCTTCCATACTGTGTACATCTCTTTGAGCTTGTCGTAGGGGCAACATTTCCAGGGTATTGTAGCTGCAAAATTGGAACAGACAAAAAAATAACATATGAAAAACAACAAAAAAAATCATGTTAATAGTAATATTTATTCATTGAAATATGGAGTCAAGCACCAACATTTTATTTTTGCTTTGATTTTGTGTTAATTTGTTACTTCTGTAACCAAGTGTACCCCTTAATAATTTGTAAGAATGAAAGAAAGAAAAAAATAATAATCATATTATAACCATCTAAAGATAGCCTAACAATGAATAGTTTACATACACTCCCACAACCACATCGCCAGATAGAAATAATACACATCACCCTTGGAGCATGGATAAAGAAAGTATGGATCCATCTTGATCAGGCTGGTACACCAGTAAGTCTTCCACCTATAGTTGTTCAAATGACTATAGGAATACTAACAATAAATCATTACATACCATTACAACACTCCCAGTGCACCAGACACAAGAAATACATCACTCTTGTAGCATGGGTGAATAAAAGTATGGAAACATCTTCATCAGGCTAGAACACCAGTAAGTCCTCCACCTATAGTTGTCCAAATGACTATAGGAATAGTAACAATAAATAATTTAAATACCATTACAACACTCCCAGAGCACCAGACACAAGAAATACACCACTCTTGTAGCATGTTTGTAGCATGTTTGAACAAAAGTATGGAACCATCTTCATCAGTCTCTTACACCAGTGAGTCTTCCACCTATAGGAACACTAAGAATAAATAATTGACATACCATTACAACACTCCCACAGCACCAGACACAACAAATACACCACTCTTGTAGCATGGTTGAACAAAAGTATGGAACCATCTTCATCAGTCTCTTACACTAGTGAGTCTTCCACCTATAGGAACACGTATAATTAATAATTGACATACCATTACAACACTCCCACAGCACCAGACACAAGGAATACACATCAGTCTTGGTGCACGGGTGCACAAAGCCATCTTCGTCAGGCTCGAACAACTCCGGGGCCTGCCACCGGTAGTATTCTGAGTGGCTGTAGCCTTTGTAGTCCTTGGTGACTGAGTCCGTGGTAGAACGAGCTGATAACAGTGGCTCTGTTTCAGTTGTCCTTGTTTTGCATGTGTCTGGAAGATAAATAATTGTTGAATGTCTGATTGGATGTAGAATGTTCCTAATGAAATTATAGTAGAACCATAATTTTCAATGATAAAAATTATATTAAATAGTTTGTCAAATTCTCGAAAATTGCCACGCAAAATTTTAGAATAATTCAGGATATAAAAATGGAAACAAAATAATAAATCAACTTTAAAAAAGTTAGGGGCGGCAAACAAAATCTATAACGTAAGTTGTGTTTAAGGAAAAATATCAAAAAGCCAACATCACGCGGTGTTCCCAAGCGGTCACCCATCTAAGTACTGACCGCGCCCGACGTTGCTTAACTTCGGTGATCGGACGAGAACCGGTGTATTCAACGTGGTATGGACGTTGGCGATAGCTCGAGCGAAAATATAGTATATTTCGTAAATTATTTATATATTTAAATGTATACAGTAGTAATTCAAAGATAATCGACTTTTATAACAAGCGAAATAGAATCTAAATGCAATAAAATAAAAATAAATAAAATGCATGCAATAAAAATAAGGGATACATAAACATATTTTAGCGAGTGATTTCCGGCCTCATAGCCAGAATAGAAACCTCAATTATTTAATTGGATTTACCTTCAATATTAACATACAACGGTTCCGGCGAATACGCGTCATAATCCTTCTCGTCCTGCTTCACCTTAGGGACCTTCACACACGGGCTCAGATCCGCCAGTTTGGCCGTATCGTGTGGCGTGAGCATTATACCCCCGCTGTGTAGGTCGGTGTGTATGTACCCCTGCATCTTGAGGAACGCCAGGGCGCTAGCTATGTCTAGCGTGTAGTGGACGGCGGTTTGCGTGCTTAGGACTCGACCCTGGTACACAAAAATGTTACAGATTGAGACATTTGGGACAGTCGCGTGAGAGATTGCTGTATAAATTTCGATAGTTTAAATTGATATGTTCATTAATTGTTGTTAAATTGTGTAATGGGCAAAAGGACGCTGATTTTATATGAATATTTTTAGTAATGGAATAGTGGCACGAGAAGGTAAACTTCATCATCCTCGGTGCTATTATAAAATATGCAAATGTAGTGGGTTCTACGCTTGATTTTGGACAAACTTACAACATAGACCTTAAATCTTTTACAAACGTTGTCATTGGGCCGTATTTCAATGCCTTATCCAGTAATAAATGCACTTTTAATAAGAGATATTTGATTGTATCTTTATTACCCAAAAATTAAATACCAAGTATAGTAAAAGCTATCCAATAATAAGTACCTATATGTAATAACAATGTATTAAATCCAATAATACAGACAAAAAAAAATACCACATTTGTGGGGTTCAACATCGATGTAGTAACATCCCCCACTAAATATTTTAATCGTACTGAATTTTCATCCCTACAGTTTTAATATTATATAAATATAGATAACCAGTAATTAGAATACTATACCTGATCATGTAATATATTGAAGAGCGTGTCGAGAGTCCTCTCGCAGACGATGTGCACGTTGTTCTGTACGTCCGGGTACAGCCCCATCAGCAGGATCACGTTTGGGTGGCGACATTTTCTGTAATCACGTTATAGATAGTTCCATCCACGACTTTTGAATTTTTGAATTTGGAATATGATTGCAATACTTTGCCCTGATTGGTCTATCTATTTTAGTTATTTTAGTCTGTACTACATAACTTTTGAAGAAAAAAATATTACAATTTTAACATCGAATTCTTACAAATAATACGTAAACCGAATTGTCCCTGCTAATAATTATCAAAGAAAGTTCTCGCGGCCACTTCATTCCCATAAAATACTATATTTTCTTCTGGCTTTTTTGGTGAGTAAATGTTGGCAACCCTAGTTCACACATGGGTAACGAGTGTGTACCTATAAAACTTCACACAAGCGGAAGCTTGTATACATATACTGTCAACGATTGAGAAGAATAGTGGGGCGCGTCTTCGTGGATGAATTTATCTATACAGTAAAGGAATGCATGTCAGGAAAGGAAGAATATACAATGAGGGTTAAAGCGTGTGTATTCGCCGCTAGAGGCGCTGAGGTCTTCGAGCAGTCACTTGCCACTGTTTATGGCCGGGCTGCACGGTTTGGTTTTTAGACTACTTCTGATGTACTACGAAATATTTAATTTAAATCTTTATACTAATTTTACCTAACGCTGCTTTGAAACAGTTTTTTCTTTCGGAAACTTGATTTCTCCTTTTATTCTTAACAAAATTGGATTGTACATTACTGTGGCATGCTCGATATATTATTTCATTGTAAACTTTGTTTTAACGCTACAATTAATATCAAACTTTGAAAGCAATATTTCAGCTCAAATCGGGACCTCAGTCGCCAGCAGCGCCATCTGGTGAGAACAAAACCGGTAGCCCTCGTGCGATATACATGTGACACAATACCTTAGTATATTTATCTCCATGTTGCGTTTCCTCTTCACCTGCTCCATAGTGACGCCGTGCAAGGTCTTTATCTGCACGGGCACCACCCCCCACCTGCCGTGACACCACCGTTTGTTTTTGTCCAACGTCATGTTCAGGTTGCAGGAGCTGGCTATGGGAAGACCGAAAGTGCTTGCGTCGCTCTGAAAAACGTAATCTCGTATTGTTAATCTTACGAGGAAATATTGTAATAATAGGATAGTATATACAATCATATTATGGATGTTTTTCAAGTCGAAAGATAGTGGATGAAAATGTATTTCTTAAAATGATCAAAGCTAATGAAGCAAATAACATTGAACCTAGGGCCGTTTGAAAACACTATCAGATAATTATGATTTGTAAAAGAATAGATGGCTGCTTAATACAAAGTACCCAATTTTCTCAAAGGTGACTGACTGACAGTGATCTATCAACGTACAGTACAAACCGCTGGACGGATCGGGCTGAAATTTGGCTGCAGGTAGATGTTATGACGTAGGCATTTGCTTAGAAAGGATTTTGATCCAATCCCACGGGAACGGCGAAAACAGTTATGCGCGGAGCGCTTATAAGCGTTGTATAAAATATCTTAGAATTTTTGTCACATTATTTACCTTTGTATCATCGGTCCTGCTAGATTCCGCTGAATTCGCATTCTCACCCACGTAACCATCAACCTCCTCCTCGTCACTTCTCGAGTCCAAAAAATTCTTAACATCATACGGAAGCGAATTATTCTTGAAGAAAATCGGCGGCGACACCGGCTGCTCATCATCGAAATCTATGTGCTTTTGCACCAAAAACTCAGGGGATCTGCCATGATAGCGTCGTCTAGGCTCCGAATAGGACGTTTTCGCGAATACATTTCCCGGCATGAATACCTGATTCTGGAAAAGGAACTGTATATTTGGTACGCCGTCTGTTTTGTCGTCGGACTGCGCGCTTCGGGCGCGTTTGTGCAGTTTCTTTTTGTACTTGAGCGCCGATTTCTTCTCGTAATTGAATGTTCTGTCGGGGTCCCCGGTGCAGTCTGTGCAGGAGACGGGAAGGGAGTGTCGCCCGCATTTCTTCCTGTTTGGAGTCTCTCTAAGCTCACTGTGTCCTGCGGATCGCCTCGCTTGGAACTCCGCTAGGTCTCGTTTGTACTCTTCAGTCCGTATGGTGCCTATGTGTCCGTTCGTAGATTCATCATTTTCTATTTCTGATGGATTTATTTGACTAGTCGTGACGGTCACCCGCTCTCTGGAATCAACAATGTTACGTAAGTTTAGCTAATTTGATGAATGTATAAAAGAGTTAGTCGACTCGATACTTCGAGTATCGTTATTTCGTAGGCAAATAGTTAGGATAAAAAAATTGTCAAGTATAAAGATGAGAGAAATCGGTAGGTAAGTTACGAAGATAGAGAGGTAAAATATTATATTTGGAGTGTTGTTGATTATATCTTAATCAAATTTTGTAGGCAAATAGTATAGATAAAAAAATTGAAGTTTGAAGATAAGGGAAATCAATAGGTGGGTTACAAAGATACGGTGGTCAAGCAGGCGATTTTCATATGAATATAGCCTAGTATGGTATCAAATCAAAGCTCTTGATTATGCCTGCGAAGTCTAGCTCAGAGCGACCC
>LQNK01000201.1:199974-249276 GCA_001586405.1 Phoebis sennae | reverse complement strand
AGAACTATCCAATAATTGCGATTTAATAACTGTTTTTTTAAGTCCAAATTATATCCTTAATGAAATATATCAAAAGTGTCACTGTTCATGTTTATATAATTCCAATAATTCTATTTTAAACATTAATGTACTCTCAGAATGAAAGAGACTTGTATGTTTTCACGCATTTAACGCGTATTTGCTTATAAACGCAAATAATAACTTCTGCATGTTTTAAGTACGATATACCATTAGAAATAACTGTTTGTTTATTATTTTTCGTAATGACGGTCCGCTGACATTGCAACCGCTAGTTGGCGTTATCATCGCGCACCTTGCCAATAGGATAGTATACAATTATATTATGGATGTTTTTCAAGTCGAAAGATAGTGGATGACTGTGATGAATAGTTAAATAACATCAAACCTAGTGCCGTTTGCAAACACTATCAGATTATTATGGTTTGTAAAAGCATAGATGGCTGCTTAATAGATATAAAGTACCCAATTTTCTAAAAGGTGACTGACTGGCTGACAGTGATCTATCAACGTACAGCCCAAACCGCTGAACGGATCGGGCTGAAATCTGGCTGCATGTAGATGTTATGACGTAGGCATTTGCTTAGAAAGGATTTTGATCAAATCCCACGGAAACGGTGAAAACAGTTATGCGCGGAACGCTTATAAGCGTTGTATAAAATATCTTAGAATTTTTGTCACATTATTTACCTTTGTATCATCGGTCCTGCTAGATTCCGCTGAATTCGCATTCTCACCCCCGTAACCATCAACCTCCTCCTCGTCACTCCTCGAGTCCAAAAAATTCTTAACATCATACGGAAGCGAGTTATTCTTGAAGAAAATCGGCGGCGACACCGGCTGCTCATCATCGAAATCTATGTGCTTTTGCACCAAGAACTCAGGTGATCTGCCATGACAGCGTCGTCTAGGCTCCGAATATGACGTTTTCGCGAACACATTTCCCGGCATGAATACCTGATTCTGGAACAGGAACTGTATATTTGGTACGCCGTCTGTTTTGTCATCGGACTGCGCGCTTCGGGCGCGTTTGTGTAGTTTCTTTTTGTACTTGAGCGCCGATTTCTTCTCGTAATTGAATGTTCTGTCCGGGTCCCCGGTGCAGTCTGTGCAGGAGACGGGAAGGGAGTGTCGCCCGCATTTCTTCCTGTTGGGAGTCTCTCTAAGCTCACTGTGTCCTGCGGATCGCCTCGCTTGGAACTCTGCTAGGTCTCGTTTGTACTCTTCAGTCCGTATGGTGCCTATGTGTCCGTTCGTAGATTCATCATTTTCTATTTCTGATGGATTTATTTGACTAGTTGTGACGGTCACCCGCTCTCTGGAATTAACAATGTTACGTAAGTAAATTTTAGCTGATTCTATGAAGAGTTAGTCGACGATAACTAGAGTATCGTTAATTTCTTAGGCAAATAGTTAGGATAAAAAAATTGTCAAGTATAAAAATGAGAGAAATCGGTAGGTGGGTTACGAAGATAGAGAGGTAAAATAAGAAAATGTTTGACCGACGGTATTTGGAGTGTTGTTGATTATGTCTAAATCAAATTTTGTTGGCAATTGTAGGCTAAAATTGTAGATGAGGGAAATAAACAGAGGTCACGAAGATACGGTGGTCAAGCAGACGATTTTCATATGAATACAGCCTAGTGTGGTGTCAAATCAAAGCTCTTGATTATACGTGCGAAGTCTAGCTCAGAGCGACCCACTAGTAATTTTTTTTTAAATAAAAAATATACACATTGAATGCAAAATATAAAATTGGAATCATACGGTCGGTTAACATTATAAAACAATAAAAAATTGTGAGCCCGCACTATGAGAATGTCAGTGTCATCGGCCGGCACAGTTTTAACGATTCAAAGTTAATTGTTCTTGTAACGGAAGTAACCTCCAAAACTGTAATAAGTGAATCACTATTCGACTGAAAATACGAAATTTGTATGGAAAAATAATCTTACATATCCATTTTTCTACACTAATATTATAAAGATGAAACTTTGTTTGTTTGTTTGAATAGGCTCAAAAACTACTGGACCAATTTTAAAAATTATTTCACCATTCGAATGCTACATTATCCCCGAGTAACATAGGCTATATAATATATAACATTATGCTAAGGGAGCGGAGCCGCGCAGATCACCTAGTATAAGATAAACTATAAAAAAGCTAGCAAAAACATGCATATTGGAATCGAACACGATTTTGGTTAATCTTGATGCTAACCCATTGTCCAATTGTTCGTTCTCCGCCTAAAATACATCCGTACCTAAATACCAAACCTTTATCTCAATTCAATACATAGAGGTCACAAACCATCGCATTGTACACAAGTCCATTGCAAATATACGGCTGTATTGTGTCCTAATGCATTTTAATTATCATGAAACGGATAAAGCGGAGCCTCTATGGATAAACTACGTATTTTTTATTCCAAATGACTCGATGAGATCATTAAAGCCGTTTACGTAAGGTTTTACGGTTGCTTTCCTCTTGTAATTTCCTTTATGGCACGTACAGCAAGCTTTTAAGACCGATCCAGTTTATAGGAAATACCTAAGTATTGCAATGTAATTATTTATCTGTATGACCGACATTTAGATGTGACCGGGTCAATTTTTATTGAGGAAAATATGGCAATTGATTTAGTTTCATTTACACGCGTAATTCTGAATACTTTACGTACAAATGAAGTATTATCACAATCGCCAATAAACCGTTATGTGTACTGCATTACAGCACACGCTTAAAAGTTAAATTAACATAAATCTAGGTTAATTTTTTTCATCCTTCTACAATATTTTCTTTAGGATTATCAAATGAAATATGGGAACAAAAAATAATTTATCAAATACAAATTCTAGATTAAATTACAAATATCGTTGTTACGATACAAGTTGTTGTAGTATACTTGTTGTTACAAGCATAGCCAGCTCCACCGGCTTTTTTACATTCCATACTATAGCATTGTCATCATTTTTTGTTAATACGTTCGTCAATAATTTCACATCACATTTCTCGTTACGATTTGCCCACTTCTCACTGATTTTATTGCGCATTTTCGCAATGATTGTCGCGCGATAATGAGTTTCGTATTCAACTTGCCAAGTCTCACGCGCGACTCAACACAAGTGAAATGTACTTCTATTCATTTTTTTCCTCATGACAATAGTAATAAGCCATTTTGGCTCGGAAACATCTGCTGATCAATTCATACTTCTGAAATAGAAAGTGTAAGCAAATTGATAGTGCAAGTTCGCAAAGCGCCGCGACCGTCTAGCTTTTCGAGTTTTTATTAACAATTGTTTCTTTGGTCACGTTGTTGCATTTATTGCGTACTTGCTTTTTTTCTTTATTATTATTTCTTTTTAAAAGTTTTAGAAAGCACGTTGCAAATTTCGTTGCATTTCATAATTTGCGTAATCACACTGTAAAAACACTTACGGCTATTAAACATAAGTAAAAATTCCAAACCATTTGCGTATGTAAGATCATCTTCATGTACGTAATGTAAAACCAATAGAGGTCGATGTTTTCAGCATGAGCATAACCGACGGGCCTATTATGAAAATATGAAACCCGGTTATGCCTATGGGTTATGCATGCGAGAAAAAAATAATTACTTTTTGCCAGCACCTCCTCCTCCTCCTTTTTTGAAAGTCAGTTAAAAAAACGTGCAAACTTTAACGTGTATACCCTCCATAACCCTGAACTTACCCGAAAATTTCATCTCAAATGGATACATTACATAGGGGCATATAAAAACGCTACGCAACGTTTTTTTATGTTAATATACAGATCTAAAACATTGGTGATTATTGAGCAACAATCTGTCATGTTTACAGCAATGTTCACACCATTCTCATGTTCCATTACACTATATCGAATTCGCGCAATGATTCCGATGCTATTACAAGAAATTACTGTAAATCCGGCATGCTCTTATCTGCAAAACAGATGCTTATGCAATGTTATTAGACGACCGTAATAACGTAAGTCAATATTAATCACGACTTGAAAATCACGTTCATTCGCAAACTTCGAGACGTCGTGATTGATACATCCATTAATAAGTTCATTCTATACGGAACGGCTGTTATCTATTGTTTAAAATAGCAAATTCGACTTTCACCGAACTATTTACCGATACGCTTCAAATTTTACTTTATTGCCGATCGAATAACCAAATTGATGGTTCGACAGCGGTTTATTTATGTAAGATTATCTTCGACATTAAAATTAGGTAGCTGATGCTTTCTATTGTAGCTCAGTTGCATAAGATTAAGCCCATAATGTGTTTTGGTGTTATCAGCGAGTAATTTATCAAAAGCCTTTCTAATCTAATCTCTGAATCGTATCCCGGTAATTGGTATTATGAGATAAATAACATTGTCAAAAACGGGTGGCTTTGCGACGGAAGCACTTAAATGTAACCTTGGTGTTGCAAATTGTATTCACATATAATTGATACGTTTGCTAAAACTTCCTTAACATGTAAGAATAATAGTTATTCTGTCTTCCGATTAACCTGTCAAGAAACACATTGTTGTATTACATTCCACGATATAGTATATTTTTATACTTCACTCCCATAGCATTATGTTATAAGCCTATAAAATATAGCCTATATTACTCGTGGATAATGTAGCTCTCGAATGGTGATTTTTTTTTAAATCGGTCCGGTAGTTTTTGAGCCTATTCATTAGAAACAAAGCTTTCCTTTTTATAATATTAGTGTACATAATTAACATTATTCCTATTTACTTTACGAAACATCGATACTTTCGTTTCATTACTTTAAAACAACCGCTGAAAATTTTTCGAACAAAAAACCGCACAACATTTACAAAAACGTGAAAGGTGCATTTCTCGAAAAAACTGATACAAAATATGCTAATTCCTATTTGACACTTGATACAGCTATTCTGAAGACATTCAGTTGGTCTAGAAATAAAAATGTTTAAATTATTCACACCTTTTATGCAAATTTCTCTATCGGTACTCAGAAGTAGGACATGGCTTGTTAAAAGAAAAACTGCAATAATATCATTAGCATTTTTGGCCGTTATACGTTACTTTTTTATTATTTCTATATTATTTACTAGTTTTCTGCTAGCAGCAGCAAAAATGAAGGCTCGGTGTAAGTTAGATTTGTATGTTTTTCCAACAAAAAAAATGCATTTAGGAAGGTGTGCTCGTGACTTTACAACTGTACATTGTCATGTAGATTTGCAAGAGCCTATATCAGTATTAATTGGTCCTACTAGAATTTCTCGAATATTCCATTCCATCCAAATAAACATCCATCGTTACGTTTGGAAAGTACCATAAATAGTGTAACAGACTTTCAATCAGTTACTATCCAGCAATCGTGACTCTTTAGTCATGGACATAATCATGTTTCATCACTAATCTGTTTACAGATACACTGACAAAATTGGAGGGAAACAGTTGATAGTCAAAATCCTGCGAATTTAAATGCCAATTATCGAATTAGAGATTGAACATGTATATGCAACAGTTTTACTCGTAGGAACAACGGTTATTAATAATTTTAAGCGATTTCCCAAAAAACGACGAGGTTGTGAATTCGGGGCGTATTTTTTTATGACATTTCTTCATAATTAATTGATCCTCTTTCGGTCAAGATTTTAAATTGTTTTATAAAAATAGTTTATGTATACCGTTGTGGTCTATTATATATAGATGATCTTTTAAAAAGTAATTTCATCAAAATTTACAATATTATTGGAAGCTAAAAGCTAAGTATTGTCTGAATAGCCGTGTATTTTTTCAAAACACAGGTGTTTGTTCACGTAAACTTATTTTCACCAAAAAACATAAATATCTATAGTCAATCGTGAAAATTCCTTGCAATTTGTTTTATATAAAAAATAGAGTTAGATATTTTCAAACTCAGTAAGATATAAATTATGTTGGTAAATGTTTAATTGATAAATCATTTTCTTTCATGGACACGAACAAAAAAAAAATTTTTTTTAACATAAACAAGGTTTTTGAAAATTGTGGACAAATTCGAAGTTATACCGAACTCGATTTATTTATATTTGAATCGCATTTTTATCCTCTTTTATAACCAATTTTTTGTGAATAAATGTAGTGTTTTTTTCTTACTTCCTGGATGTTGGACAAAAAAGATTGTGTCCTTTTTTACAATTTATTTATCAATTTATACTTCATCTTTAAACTTCAATATTTTTATTCAATTTAATTTATTTATTTACATACACAATTCTAATAAAAAACAATTTTTGGTCGGTACGTCGGTATCGCCGATAGTAACTAAACTGTGCTACAGATTCCAGCGCCCCGTATATTATGTCGTAACTTTCATGATATATTCCGCCAAAACTTACGATTCCTTCGCTTAGAGCTTTTCGTATAGATCCATAAACAGGTCTCAGTACGACACAGTCCTAAATTTATTTTGAACAGAAAACAGAGGGAAACCACCGAAACACTTGCCGCTCTAGCCTAGGTCAAAGGTCACTGAACCAAGAAAAAAGAATCGTATTGAACAATGCTCATTATGGTTAGGAATCATTTCGCTTATTACAGCTACTGAACACTTTACAATCTACTGTGCATAGACTGCATACTTAGTAAAAGAAAGATTTAGCAAAGTTATTCTCGATATCTAGTTCCTAAGTGAAAAAGACTAGGTGCTTTTAAGGACGTCATATATGAGTAATGCATAGATGAATAGTACTTCAAATATTTTTATTATTGTATATTTATATTCGATTATAAAAGCTTGAATGTTTATATTTTTGGATGTTTGTGTGTCAATCACGCCGCAATTACTAAAATTTCGTATATAGATTAGTATAGGTGTTAAGATACTTTTTTCTGATCTAAAAAAGCACTGAATTTCACGCGAGCTAGTTGCGGGCAGTAGCTATCCTGAAAAAAGCTTTTCGATAAGATAACAAAACCAGGACACTCGGAAATCAATAAAAAAATCAAATATCGAATTTCGTTCCACAAACCTCCAAAATCTACGAGTGAAATGAGATCAACTGAAATATTCAAAGGGTTTACCAGCAATAACAAAGCAAAAAGAAATATTGAAGCTAATGAACTAAGATTTATTGCCAGAAAATGTTAAAGGATTGCGCAAGGTTTTCACTTTTCACAAAGACCTTGTGTTTCGATGTATGCAACTGAAATCTGTGTTTTGTTATGTTATCCTTATTAGTTATCTATACTAACATTATAAAGAGGATCGATATGTTTGTTTGTTTATATAAGCTCCGAAACTACAGGACCGATTTAGATGAAATTTTGTACAGAGATTTTTTGAAGCCCCAGGAATCACATAGGATAATTTTTATCCGGAAAATTTACGGGAATGGGATATATACGCAGGTGTAACCGCGTTGTTCAGCTAGTTATTATATTTTTAAAACAAGCTATGGCACCCGGTTTCACGGTACTGCTTGCGTATAATAACTTTCCTCAAATACCGATCTGTCTATCATTATCAAAAATAATGTCTCAGATCCATTAACAGACGCACCCGCTTTATAATATTAGTATACATATTGAGTATTTATCGAAAGAATAAATTGACTATACTCTTCGTCGTTCTAATAAGTTGAAGTTGATTCATTCAAACATCAATAAGCAAGCATATTCTTTTATTGGATTTTACTTTTTTCATCAGCTGTTATGCCGTTTACCTATATGTATCATAAAAAAGTCCGTGGTCCATTAGCGATTACTAAATTGTGGTGAATATAAGGCATGATTGCGTATGAATAAATAGACTATGAATATGTAACAATAGTTGCAAAATGTGTGTCAGGTATGTGCAACTATGTGTGACCACAGATCGCAAACAAGTTCGGCAAAATTGAACCTGCTATTATAGTTAAAGCCCCATATCCCATAATCATCAAATTCTCAACAGTCCGACAAAAGGAAGAGTACGTAATGAGATACCTAATACAATAAAGTATAGAAAAATGACTCGGAATAGATGGAATAGACACTAAGTTTAAAGAATCGCAATAATATTAAATAAATAAACAAACGACAGACCTTATACCTACCTACTCGAGTAAGTACTGACTTATCACTAATTCACTAGTAATATTCAGGTGGCCTATGTTCACAGACATTAATTGAATTCAACTTAGTAAAATTTGCAAAATGCAATGATTTATTAACTGACTTGCACATTTATAACTAGAAAACAAACAAACACCATTGAAAACCTAATAACTTAGATATTAACACTAATAGTTTATTCACTTACCGGCGCAACCACTTGAAAACACCCATTTCCTCCGACGAATCCACTTTTTAATCGGTCGGCTATATTCACACTTCATACGAGAAACCTATTATTAAAAACGTCATTTATTTCGAAAACTTTTCGTAGGTATACACGAAAATGAAACGCGAACAACACGCGGAGCCTTACCGATACCGGCGCATGAGATTCCAATGTTGTAAAAACCGTCTAGCAACAATGATCACCGATATATTGTGCGGTCAGACAAAACATCACGAACAACACGGCAGTCGCAATGAACTGAATTTAGTTTTTGTACAAATTACTTTTCGTCGCGCTCCGTTGAACCACTTCATCCACGCCGGTCAGGCCTCGTTCGCCATTCAAGTCTACCACCGCGATTAGATACCTAACCTTTCTATCGATCTCACAGTCACAAATAATTAAGCCAATAATTAACAAGAACAATAATTTACAAAAGAAAAATAAGGTAGCGATAGATTTTTTATTTACCGTTGTTCATTTGACGTTTCTCTCGTCGATTTATTACTTCGTAGGACTTTATATTCGAATAAGAATTTCTTCATATTAAAAAAATACTTAAAAATATTATATTTTTATCTACTAATCTTATTATTTTAAAAGTTATGTTGAACGACCAAACTAGTTTATTTTGATTTTTGACAGCATGGGTATTCACTCAATTATTATTATTACGTTTGTCATTCCCGAGTCAAATCAAAGATCCTCTAAATAAACATTAATAATTAATTAAAGGTACTTGTAAAAGTTCTGAAAAATGTAATACAATTTGTTTTAAAATCATACGGATATTTTAATATTTTTGCTATTATTTAATATTCTATTAAAACAGTTGTTGTATTCCACATGAATTCCTTAAACATTATTTCATGATTCATCATAGGTTAGTAATAATAGTGGTATACACTTTTTAAGGAGTTATAACCGTCGTTTTTAGTTATATATATTTTACCAAATTTATAAGATAATAATTAGTATTTTTAATTTTAGTCAGTTTAAAATAACGCGGCAAAATTTAAAATCAAATACTCAAATAGAATGAGCAGAATGGTGAAGCAGAAATAGTTCATTCTCTAATTCATTCAACTATCTCTTTTATTTCTTCAAATATAGTATAATATAAGCAGGGAGTCTAAAATTTACATTAAAAATACATAATTTTTTATGTATTCTATAAATATAATACTGGAGACAAAAATTCCTCATCAACAACAAACTTTTCGAATGAAAGTACCGTAATTGATACCAGTGAGCAGTGACAGAGAGTAAATATTGACAACAGCTGACAAATTCGTTGACAGCCAATTTCAAATTTAGAAGAATTTGTTTACGTTGTGTTTAAAATTTAAATCTTTAATATTATTTTTTCCTGTTATTGATATTATAATTAATGGACGAGTTGCGAGGACCAACTATACAGATTGTTTTACATGTTAAGGAAGGTAAGGAAATGCTTAAGTTGTTTGCAGCGTTTATAAAGTTATGTGAAATAAATTTTTGTGAATATATTTTTTCTAGGTCTTGGATTTGGTTTTTTGCGATCTCCTTTTATTGTAAGCGGTTCGCTTAATGGATATATGTTGGAAACCGATCCTGCTGTGCCTACCCATGCACCAGTCTTCGATGCTGAACTAGTTTGGGAGGCTGATAAACGAAGATTTCGAAGGTAAATATTTTTGTATGAAGTGTCTATAAAAATATTCTTTTCCTAACTTCTATCAATTCTATTTTAATAACATCAATGGAAAATTATTTTAACTCAGTTCTATTAACTAGCTTTTTAGAGTCAAAATGTACTTTCATTTTACTTTCAAAATAGCAACAGTTTGTTAGCAAAGTAATGCTCAGTATACAGTTTATCAAAGATACATTTCATGTTTACAGTTTACGAGTACAAAATGTGCCTGTCAAGGTGGAGGTGTATACAACTGGCTCCCAAGGCAGGAAAGATAAAGTTGGCTATCTATTGCTTAGCCTGCTCGGGGCCCAACCATGTCCTGCTAATAAATTTGTAGATGTGAGTTTTTTGTTACTATTATTTACATTTATTAATGGTTTTCATATAAACTTATTTTTAAATATTTATTTATCTCATAACATGTGTGTGATTGGCTGCCTTATAACCAAAACACATGTATTTGTAAATATTACTTAGATGGATATTTGATAACATTCAATTTATGTGTTCAAGTTTACTTGTTGTTGTTGGTGTTATAAGTTTACTCCAGTAAATGTTAAAATATAATAAATTCTTATGTTACATTATAAATTATAATTGTAATTCTTAGTTTCAATGTAGGAATTAAAATAAATTCTCGCAATTACAAATTCGAAATGTATCCTTTCAGGTAAAACATTCATGGCACAAACTTCTCGGAGTAAAATCAGAGGGAAAGTGCTGTCATCCTCAACTGTTAATGAGCCTTACTATTGAGGACAGAGTCAGCACACCCACTCCGGTAAGTTTGCTAATTGTTTCTAATTTCTAAGGAATAACATATCAATTATAGAAATTGAGTCAAAGCAGTGGCTTTTTTTAGAGGGGGATAGTCAGAAAAACCGTAACTGCATAATTATGTTAAAAAAACTTATATTTTCAACCTTAATTTGTGATTTTTTTATGAAGGAAAGTGAACATACTTGTGTATCAGTATTTCAGAATAACAAAGTTATATGTTGTAGAATTACATATTTTTTAGAATTCTATCTTGTATAATGTATGAATATATGCAAAGTCACTGCTTTTCTAACTATCTCTTAACACAAGTATGTATTAACCTCCAGAAGGTCAGGTCAGATATTATTGTGTTAAAATTTAATTAATAAATAATATTTTTTTTAGTTTTTAACTTATTAATTTGATGTTTAGTTTTCAAAATAAAGATGTAAGTAATGTATTTCTGTTACAGAGAAATGAATTACGGATGTTTCACAGTAATGAAGTAGTAAATCCTACTAGCAGACAAGAAAAGAACCCTCCTCCATCAAAATCTATTTTGTTAAAAGTTGGTAAGTTTATTTTTTTTCTTATTTTTATATTTTGACCAACCAATGTGTGTCCAACCAATACTTATATCAGAACATAGAAACATGATAAACTTTTTGTTAAATGTATCAATAAAATAATTTCCTACCAATAAGGCCCTAAATTATGGAAATAGCAACTATTTTTGTTAATGTACTGTTACATAACTGTAATTGTATACACATTATATTCAATTATCAAATAACTGTATTGCTATTATTATTTTTTATTTGGAAATAAATATTAATATGTAATTAATTTAAATTAATTTTTTTTAGAGGAATACATAGCGGAAAGCAAAAAGGTGGCATCTTCATTAGATCTTCAACCGAAGCTGGTATGTGAGGAGGGACTCATTCAGATTGGTGATGGAAACCACTTGTTTGTGCTGAGCCTGGTTATTGGTTCAGTGGAGAATTTAGACTTGGTATGTACTTTATTTTTTAACTAGCTAAGCTTCGTGTATATATCCCGTTCCCGTAGGATTTTTGGGATATAAACTAACCTATATCATTCCTGGGGTTCCAAAGAATCTCTTAAAAAAAAAATTATCCAAATCAGTCCTGTACTTTTGGAGCTATTCAATACAGATAAAGAAACAAATCTTTTTTCTTTATTATATTAGTATAGATTAGAAATTGTATATAATTTTGTTTTTCAACCATAATTGTTTAATAAATTTTGATCAATGTATGTTGAATGACGATATTAATTTTAATAATATTTAGTTAAGTTTTATAGTATATTCTATTGTTTAGAATTAATTAAATTGAAATGCTTAAATGTGTGCATAATTATTATACAGAAAAATAATACATATATATTTTTTTCAGTTACTGCCATCAACAATACAGGGCACAGCATTCTCTTATGTATCTTACTCAGTGTTCACTCATAATATCATGACAGACAGGTAATTGACCATATTTAATTATAAATTACTAGCCACTCCCTGTGGTCTCACCGGTGTAACTAACTTCTGATCCTGTGGCAACTCGTGGGATTAAAAGTAGCCTATATGGATGTTTCATCACAATCGGTTTAATAGTTTTTGTGTGAAAGAGTAAC
Organism: Phoebis sennae; assembly: GCA_001586405.1. NCBI lineage: Eukaryota > Metazoa > Arthropoda > Insecta > Lepidoptera > Pieridae > Phoebis > Phoebis sennae. Next base: position 236,869 of record LQNK01000201.1, on the reverse strand, counting down.
AAACACACATTATACCTATTAGTAATATTTGTAGGATTATATTATAGTCTGTATTTTAAAAGCAAAATTAAGGGCATAATATATTACCAATCTAGAATAATCTAGACTATACTATACTATAGTGTCTATGTATATACAAAAAAAAGTATATTTAAGTCTGTCTATCATAAGATAGTAGGATATTAACAGTAAATTGTGTATTCCAGAGTGAGTGCAACAACAGCGGGCAACACTAGCCGAGCCCAGTTCAACCAGCGCACTTCTCTCCGTCTGCAAACTGATCTGTGTACATTGGCCAGGTACTTCGCAGAGTGTCCACACCTTGTCACTAAAGTGTGTGTGGGGGAATGTGATGTGGGTATGTACTATATGTTTAAAAGATATAGTTTTTACTCTCTAGGTTCCTTTGGATGATGTGTTTAAGAGATATATTAACTTTTACTTTGTAGGATTTTTGGCTTAAATCACTAATTATGAGGTTATCTTTTTATTATAAGAGCAGACGCTCATCTTATTCATTGTCTATTTATTTGTTTGTTAATATCTGCAAGTGCTTCGTACACTATTTTTTTATAAATGTGTATATAAAGACACGGATTTCTAAATCTATTTACAAAATATCCCCATCATTTAATTAAATGAAATTGTCTTATATTAATACCAGTTTGGAGTACATAGAATTTCAGTAGTAAATTTTAACTTAAATTGTAAGTAGAATTTAAAGAGATGTGTTAGCAAGACCCAAACTAGATTTGTAGTCTGTATAGGGTCTCAGAAATTTATTAGTATATTGTACACAACTCTGTCTACATATTTCAGTTTCGCTTATTACCTTAAACATAAAATTTCCAGGCATCTGCAGTATGGACCTGCGCAAGTTAATCCCCACAGATGACATCAAGCTCTTCATCTCAGATTTCTGTAACAACGACAAATCATTAACGGTGCATGAGCGTTGTTTTATACTACGTTGTGATGACGTCATTAGAGATACTTCTAGAAGGCCTTATATGGATGTGGAACTAAGCTTGAAATATCTTGGAGTTAAGCAGTTTATTCAGGTATATAAATTGATGAATGAGATTTGCAGTTATTGTGGTTAATAATTATAAAATAATAATAAATAACAAATATTCCTGTACATTTAACACAACGCCATCTAGTCCCAAACTAAGCAATTATGTCATCAGGGATACTTCTAGAAGACTTTATAATAATGGATCTTTAGTTTAGATTAAAATATCTTAGATTTAACAAGTTGCAAGTAGAACTAGAAACAATAAAAAAAATAAAAATAAAGATGCATTTATTGTTTTAACTTATTTGATGCAGTTAAATGTTTGTGGCCCTGGCTCTCTTGCTAGGACAATACTTGTATTAAGAGGGCAAGTTCCTTCCCAATGTGTGACTCCGTGTTAAACTATAAAAAATAATAATTAATTTAATTTATTTGTATTTTTCTTTCAGAAACCGCTCCTAACAGCTCGCAGTGCGACTCAGCTCAAAGTAGGTCCAGAAGAGCAGGTGGTGGTGGATTCTGAAGACATTCTCACCCTCGGTCGAGCTGGTAGCTGCCACGACCTGGGGGGAGTGGGGGGGTATAAGGGCATGGCCACGTGTAATACCGCCAGGTGAGTTTGTTGTGTACTAGCCACGACCCGCGGGTTCACTCGCGTTACTTCTGATCCCGTGGAAATTCTGGGATTAGTATTTATACAAAAGATATTAATAAGAAGACAAATACGTCTGTGAAAACAAAATTCAAATCGGATCAATACTTTTCATGTACAGAATTTTCATTTGTACAGTTTTTTTATATGTTTAGATGGGATTAAAATTTAAATGTATATTGTACTCGTTGTGCCCCGCGTTTCACTCGCGTATATCTCCAATTCCCGTCATATGATATAAAAAATATGTTCTGAACCTCAAACTAGGACATACCCTACCTAGATTTAAAAATCCAATCTATTTTATGAATTATTTTCTTAAGTAACAGTGTAAATATTTTCAGGTATACAAACGCGTCAGGCGAAGCGATGTTGCCCACAAACGAAATAGCGGCATTAATAAAAAAAATGTGCGATACATTCGCGTCAAGCCAGGAGAAGTTACTAGCGTCACACAAGACCACGTGCGATATGCAAGTGCAGTGTGAGGTACAGGAAGAGAAGGAGATAGAGGATAGAAGAGAGGATATTAATTTGGGAGATGGTAGAGAGAGGTAGGATTAGGTGTGAAATTGTAGGTTTTTGGTTTTGAATATGGGGTGTAAGAAAATTTGCGACCAAAGATTTAAGATGAGGTCTTTTCCAATGAAACCCAACAGTGAATTGAAATCTATGTATACAAAACTCAAAGGTGACTGACTTACGGCCGTTTTCAATATTCTATTTATCACTTGTTTTGTTTACTACAGTCAGACAAATCTATCTATTTGCACTTATTTTTATTTCAATATCCTAACGACGGATACATTTGCTATGACTTTTGTCTATCTATTGTCATATAATTTGGATATAACAATCTATCCATAATCATTGAAAATGGCCATTAGTCAACACAGCCTAAACCGTTGGTTGCAGGTAGGCTGGTTATGACGTAGGCATCCGCTTAGAAAAAGATATACGGGGGAGAATCCGGGGGGCAAAGCTAATTGATTTATAGGACTTGATTATAAAGAGTTGCCTTGTAAATTTAATTTTATTATATTTGAAATATACTGTATATATAATGAATCTTGTACTAAAGATGATCTGATGAGAATAAATAATTGTTGATTTTCAGTGAACCAGTAAAATTAGAGGAATCTAAATGTGACACAAGTGTATCGAGCAATGTCAGAGGTAATTAATTATTCCTTTTATTATTTTTTTTTTAATTATTGATAGTTTTGTTTGTTTTGCTATTTATTTTCAAGAGGCTTTTCCCCCATTGTATATGGGGTTCACAGACTAAATAAATAATGAACTTGAACTTGTTGTTGCAGCAACACTAATTGTTATGAAACCAAGTTTTATCAATTTTTGTTTATGAGTTTATTATTATTTATTTATTATTTAATTTTTTTCCAAAATAATACACATTTCATTTTGTTCTATAAGTATCATCATCAAAGCCTTAAACAGGCGTATTGGATGATTATAATCGTTCTTAGTACAATATTTAACTAAGTTATCTTGTTACACTTTATAAAAGGAAATTTTATAAAATTTAGTATTATTAACCAAATAAATCGAGAACCCTTATAACATTCGGGTATGCAACAGCTTCATATAGTTTACAAATTTTTCGTATTTATCTAATTTTAGTGACATAAAATATGTTTTTAATTTATTTTTTTTTAATTTATAATTATTTATATACGTGAAATATTTATAAAATGAAATTCAATACGTTATTTGTCAGAATCGGTCAACAAAGTTATATCGGCCGGCGATCGCGACGCGATCATGCAGAAGTTTGTCGACGAGCTCGAAGACTGGAAGGAGAAACAACAGGAGCTGTTTAGAATACAGGTTTTTATCTTTTTAGCATTTGAATATTTATTAATTTTATATGATACACATTATAGCCAATGATAATTCGATTTATATGACCATAATATAAGTTCAATTTGATTATAACACAACAAAATATTGTTACTTTAATAAAATAGTTTAGGTGATTTTCTACATTTCTTTTTTCTTAAACAAGCTTTGCTTATCATTTTAAATAGTAAGTAATTAAGTTTAATAAATTGATAAACTTTATGTCTGTCCAAATTCAAACTCACATTCAAATTCCTTTATTTGCTCAAGACATTAGAATAAAAATGTTATAATAATATATAAACATCTCATGTCCTACTGCTATCAAAACAGCATACTACAATATTACTTTGTACTGTATTGTATTGAAAAGCGAGCGATTTTTACTAAGTTTTTTTTTTTATAATTATTCTAGTTGAAACGCAAAGAGGAATACCACCTGGAGCTCCTGGCCAAGGAGTGGTCTCGGCGCCGGCTCGAGCTGGAGAGCAAGCTGGCGCGCGGCATCGAGCAGTGCCGCACGCTCGCCGCAGACCTCAGCCGAGCTACCGAAGACTTCGCGCTGCGCGGACACAGGAACACGCAGAGGGAGAGGAAGGTAAAACAAATGTATTACTAGTAGCTCGATTTGAGCTAGACCTCGCGATGTCATGTCTAAATTAAGACCTTTCATTTGATATTACACTCGGCTATATTCATATGAAACCTATCTATTTTTGTTACCCCCATTATTTACTTATTTCTGTGAAGTTGACATTTTTCGTCTGAACTATTTGCTTATGAAATTTGATCAAGATCGAATAAACAATACTCAAGTTATAGGTCTTCAATACCGTCACATCTGTACCATTACCAAATTGACGATCTTTGGATTGACAATAATATTGCGTGTAAGCGGCTAGCCTATAATAATTAAATATTCTCTTTCTCTCTTGCCCAAACAAAAATTTTCTATCTGCCATCTACGATGATTGCCAATTGGATGGACATATAACGCAATAACATTGCGTATGTGCGACTATCCTATAATAATTTAATATTCTCTTTCTCTCTTGTTCAAACAAAAATTTTCTATCTGCATTTTAATTTATATAGTAAAACCTATTGCTCGCGTTAAATTGGAGTGTATATATCAATAAAAGATATCCTATTACCTAACCCTATCTGTATCCATACTGTGCTATCAAAATCGGTTCAGTAGTTGCAGCCTACAAACATCCAAACATATTTATAATATTAGTGAATCATTAGAGAGAAGTTGTAAATTTTAAAACGTTATTTTTTTTTTAAATTTCAGTTACTAGAAGCAAAGAAAGCTCTAGAAGGTCACTACACGGCGAAATACAAAGAGCTAAGAGAGGCCTCGCAGAAGATGGAGGATGATATGAACCACCAGCTCCGGCTCAAGGATCTTACTATTGATGAGTTGAATATAAAGATTCAGAAGATGGAGAAAGTTGTTGATGGTTTAAAAGTGAGTTGTATTTGTATTAGTTCAAAATAGTTTATTGGTCATGAACGTAAAATAATGTGAAGAATAAAAAATATTTAATGTGGTAGCTAATGTTATTCAATTTTTATTATGTATAATATAGAAAAATTAAATGTATGTATAGTGTGAAAAAATTAAAAACCCTTACAATTTATGCCATAAAATAAATTAAAAAAAAAATGTTTGTATCGTGAATTCTGATGCTTTGTTTAACTTCGTATATCGTCAACGTCCATACCACGTTGAATACACCGGTTCTCGTTCGATCACCGAAGTTAAGCAACGTCGGGCGCGGTCAGTACTTAGATGGGTGACCGCTTGGGAACACCGCGTGATGTTGGCTTTTTGCTTATTTTATTTTTAGTATTCAAAGATTAATTTATTTTAAAATGAATCATTAAAGTTATTTCTTGTATGTTATAAGATTATGCACAATTATTATGATTTTGCTCGTACTTCATTTAATACCCTTATGGTAAATAACAATATATGAAAAGGAAAATAAATGAACGAGTCTGTTTTTGTTTTAGACGGATTTAAAGAACATCGAAAAAGATGCCGAGAGCCGGTGTTCAGGTTTAACAAAAGACCAAACTGCGAGTCTTATCCAGGAGTTAGTAAGTACCGTTTTTTGTTTGTGTTATAAAAAACACTAGGCATTCCGCGCGGCTGCGCTCCCGTAGCATAATGTTATATAGTCTATGTTACTCGTGGATAATCTAGCTTTCAAATGGTGAAAGAATTTTTTAAATCGGTCCATAGTTTTTGAGCATTTTCATTACAAACAAACAAAGTTTTCCCTTTTATAATATTAGTGTAGATAATTAATAATTTTTCATAGTAATCCTGTATTCAGCAGATCTGCCTTAGGGTCTCAGTATATATATTGAAGTACCTACAGAGTGTTCACAGAGATTATTTAATAATGTGTCTTTATAAAAATTTATTTCTGTCTTTGTTTAGCGTTGCCTCGAAGAAAAGTTGGAGAGCGCAAACCAATCGAAGGCGTTCTTCAAAGAACAGTGGGGGCGAGCCGTGAGAGAACTACATTTGGCCAAGTTGGCCACACGCCGCCACGTGTTGGCCCAACTGCGGCACCAGCGAAGACAACTCGGTGATGGGTGAGTTTGGTTTAAAGATTCTTTATTTTCATTAAGATAATTACTGGCACTTACATGAAAATATAAACAAGATTAACAATAAGTTACACATGGTGGCCTTATACAAAAACATTTACAATCTTTTATACACAAGATAAAATAATTAAAGATACAATTTTGTCATCTATTGGCGTTTACAAGTAATAGGTGTTCTAGGTTTTTAATAGTTTATCATCGCTTAATATATATTTCGCAAGCCGGGGCTTATATTATATGCCAAAAGATTTGAAAAGTTACTGATCACGTCTATGACATATCATACACGCATATATTCTCTTTGGCGAATTTGCGTACGGTGAAACCGTTTTAAAAACGCTTAGGGAGTATTGAGCATTGTTAAGGACGTTTAGGGAAATTTGAGGACGGTTATGGAGGTTTGAACTTTGAGTGTTTAGGGAGCTTTGAGTAAGAGTTGGGAAACTTGAGTATGGCAAAGGGGATTTGATTACAGTTAGGAAGATTTGAATACGGCTAGAAACTTTGATTACAGTTAAGAAGATTTGAGTACGGCTAGAGACATTTGATTACGGTTAGGAAGATTGGAGTATGGCTAGAGAGATTTTATAACGGTTAGGAAAATGTGAGAACGATTAGGGAAATATGAGATCAGGTTCTTAGATTTAAGTATGGTCAGGGAGATTTTAAATGAAATGTGTTTTTTTCATACCAGTTTGGACCCCATCGAAGACCAAGAAGAAGCTGTGGTAGAGACAAATAAGAACGATGTGGACATAAACAAGCTCAAGGACGATTTCTACGTGGACATCCTGGCGAACTCCCCCAACATCGAGTCGCGATCACTCATAAGTATGAACTTTAATATTATTGCGATTATATGTAAAAGGAACGTAATATACGTTACCTTTTTTTAAACTACCTTCAAATGATTATTTTATGCATGACGCGTAATAAAGTTAAATATTTCTTATTCGCTTACATTTAGTTTAATTGATAATTGATGTAGTTATAAACACTTTGAGTATGTTATATTTGCAGCAAACAAGCAAAAAAATATGGAATAAAAATCTGTTAATTTTTTTTTAAATTAAATATGGAAAATACTTGAGTTAAATTTAACACAAGTTATAAATAAAAGAAAGAATAATTTCCTTAAGGTCAGAATTACATCAAAATCACATTAATAAATATTGTAGCAATTCTCAAAACTACCCCATCTTACCGTCTAACTCCTGAACGAAAATATTAAATAAATATACTTAACTCATGATAATTTGTTGTTTAAGGTACGTCTGGGCCTGATGGAATGGAAATTTATGATGATTTGATGTAAGTATTTTGCAAAGTATTTATATAAATACATTTATTTAAATGAAATTCTCATGATAGTATTAAATTTTAAATATTTTTAAAACCAAAATTAATGTGATCATATAGATTAAATCATACGATAATAATTTGATGTTGGTGGTAATTTGTAAAGCAGCTAATATAACTTTGCTGTTAGCATAAGGAATAGGTTGATAAATAAATCCTACTTCCTACTAGGATTATAAATGCGGAAGTTTGCATGTTTGTGTAGCAATTACCCTGCAACTACTGGACGGATTTGATGAAATTTTGTATACAATTAGGCTATTACTGGATTAGAAGATAGGATACTTTTTATTGGTCCCCGAATTTTGTTTTTATTATGTTGAAAAATTATATTTCAGCAAAACACCTCAAAACAATGTAAACTCCCGTCTCAAGGATCTGCTAATACAACGGGAGCAGCTCGTCGCCAACGAACACGCGGACGAACAAACATTACGTGCGCTCAACCAAGAGATACGAAACATGCTCATTAATTGTGCCACATGAAACATATATATACAAATGTTGTTAAGTTTTGTTGGACTTTATAATGTAAATATAATATTAAAAATTTATCGCTTTTTATTGATTGTATTTTGTGAATGATGTTTTTGTGGTGCGATGCTCTTCTCTTCTTATCAATCTTGTCTCATTTAAAATTCTTTCGAGCATCTTTCATTAATTATTAAAGTAATATTATTATTAAAAAACAAGTGAATAGGCACCTTCCAGGCAGACATGAATAATATCTTCGACGACACCACCACTTTCCATCCACATTGGCATCGTGATTCATGACAACATAACATCCCCACCATCAAATGTCTGCCTAAAAAAAAGCAAGGTCATTCGTCCTATTAGATAAAAAGAAATGTGGTATATGGGTGTGGGTACAATGGAATTTTATGTTTTGCAATATCAAATTAATTTTACGAGTCTCTCAAAATTAAAGTTACAACATTTTTAAAATTTTACTTTATTAAGAGTTGGTACTTGGTAACACAGTTACACTTGTCAAAATATGTCAGATTTAATTGACGTTTCACACAATATATTTATGACACATCGTAATGACGTATATCTAATTTCTACTGTGAATTGTAATGGTTTGTCGATATTCAATATCAAATAGCACAGAAATTAGTTTTTCATATTCAAACTATTTGTCGTGTGTTATGTTTGCAAAAAGTATTTTTTAGCATCCTTTATTTGATCAAGAATATCGCCTTTGATATATACATGCGTATTGTAATAACATAATGGCCAAAACTAAAGTTACGGGAGCTACAAGTAGGCTGAAACAAGATTATCTGAGGCTGAAAAACGACCCCGTTCCATATGTGACAGCCGAACCAGTGCCCTCGAATATATTAGAATGGCATTACGTTGTAAAGGGTCCAGAGAAGAGTCCTTACGAAGGAGGTTACTATCATGGGAAAATTAATTTCCCAAGAGAGTTTCCCTTTAAACCACCATCAATTTATATGATAACGCCTAATGGACGATTCAAGACTAATACAAAATTGTGCCTTAGCATTACCGATTTCCATCCCGATACTTGGAATCCTGCTTGGTCGATTTCGACGATACTTACTGGTCTACTGAGTTTTATGCTAGAAAAAACACCGACTTTAGGATCAATCGAAACATCTGATTATCAAAAACGCTGTTTGGCAGCAGAATCTCTAGAGACAAATCTCAAAAATAAAATGTTCTGTGAATTATTTCCTGAATATGTACAGGAAATAGAGGAGCTTCTGAAACAGCGACAAGAAGCCCTCCTTCAGTCAGAAAACACCAACAGCAACAGTGAAAGTGAAGTGACAAATGAACAACAATCCAATATGCATTATATATTAACAAACTTATTTGTGCTTGTGGGTTTTGTGTTTCTTGCATTTATGGTAAAGCATGTCCTAGCATCTATTTCCAATGATTAAGCAATATAGTTGCCTGTTTACACTGTAAATATTGTAATTTATTGGGTAAAGCATTAGTTATAGTTCATTGGGTTGGGTTAAAGTATGGCTAAATTCTACTTTATTCTAAATTATTCCAAATTCTTAGTACCTTAATATGCCTACAATTGATTAAATTAACTTTTTGTACCTTACAAAAATTAAAAATATTGAGAGTATAATGTAGTTACCATTGGAAGTATATGCAAATTTTATTAATAATATGCTTTCACACGGCAATTCACTATTATTGATAAATGTAAAAATTGCATTATAAATAAAACTGTGATAGTTAGCAGAATTAAAAATTCCATTACAATAGTTAAAAAATTATTTATTGAATACAAAATTTTATGACAAAGTTAATATTTATGTTATTGAATACAAACAGTATTGTTTTATTACCTTTTTTCTTGTATTACATCTGATTAATATAAATATTATAGGATGGTGATAGCTTTTGTTTTATTTTTTGTATGAATTAGATATTGTACTGTCTATAAATGTTTTTTAAGTTTACAAAAAATATAGAAAATATGTATGTTGGGATTCACTACTATGCATAGAATTGAAATCGAGTACTATTGAGTCATGTGTCACATGTAGAATACAATATAAAAAACAAGAATTCTATTTAAATTTATGTGCTTTTTCATGATTTTTTTTTTTTAAATTATGTACACAATTACTGATAAGAGTATTTTAGGCACTTCACTAGTACTTATTTAATTTGTAAAAATAAATATACCTTATTTGTTACACATCATTCAATACAGTTTAAAGAAAGTCTGACTATGATTATCACTTTAGTTTTCAAGGTGTATAATGGCTATAAATAATAATAATAAGTTCTTCTGCGTGATTGGATTTAGTGTGATATCAAGTGTTATAGAAAATTTTCACTGTAATATAATCTGGTAAAATAGTAAACACTATTTTTACAAGAGAATAGTTTTTTTATTTATCCTTTATTCCCTTCGTCACATAAATAAAAAAATAACAAACTTTGCAATTAAACATTATTTCCAACTTTTTAAAAATTATTTTCTTAATTAAAAATCTATTTAAAGAAAGCTATAATTTAAATTTAATATTATTAATAATAATATATTTGTTTTTATGAATAAGGTTTACCAGACATTTTAAATATTCAGTTGGATCAATATCCAAATGCACCATTTGCCATAAATCTAACCAATCTATTATTTTTTAGAAAAATAGGATAGGAAATAAAAATGAATTATTAGTAGTTTACAATATAATTTATTTTAGATTTTAAACAATTGCAAGTTCCATGGTCTTCACTAATTCTGTACGCCAATGTACAGATACTTTTTATATATTATAGCTACTTCACTGTAACATTAAGACTTTATACAATATATAATGAGATTATTTTCTTAAAATACTAACGAAATAGCAATTGATACACTTAGTATTCTTAAAATATATACTATACATTTAAACGAAATTAAAAATGCATAAATACCTACTAGTACTTCATGATATTTGCAAGAATATTATGCACATGTATTAGCTATAAAATTACTATTTTCATATCAGGAATATTACAAAAACAATACAAAATTAACTTCCATGGTAGATTTCAAATATCCTCATCATCAAATTTTTGTAGTTGAAGTGTATCAATCAAACACTTGGAAACAATAATCATAAGTTTGCTTTATGAAATACTACAAGAGCAAATTTTACAATAAACTGTCAATCAACTCATCCTACTTTTACACTTACTTTTAATAGCAACATAAACATATCTCTACTTCATAAGTGTATGTTGAAGTTAAAAGTACATCAATTTTTTGTTATAATAAAAAAGGCATGTTCATGTAATCTTTTGTATAAATAATATTCTAAATACCTATAGTATTGTGACATTAACAGGGTCCTCAAATTGTTACCTAGGATCAACATTTATTTTCTTGTTCATCATCATCATCCCAATCACTCACCAGATTTCTGATATCAGGTTTAGGGTCTGTTTTGCTTGCAATGGATTCATTTACTACATCTGTGGTATTTTTTATGACTTCTGTGGGGATGGCTGTAACATCTTCCGTAGCATTGTTCTCTTCTTGAGAATCGTTGTCTTCCCAATCATTAAGCAGTGAAGATATTTTTTCCTGTGGTGCTGGAATATTTGCACTTACAGTGCTTTTTTGGCTTCCTTCTTCAGTATTTGTTTCTTCATTGATGGGCATATTATTTTCTTCAGAAGTTGGTTCATCACCAGCTATATCTTCATTATTTTCATCATTGGGTTGCACCTGTTCATTTTCTAAAGATGGCGTGTTTTCTATTGATGCTTCTTGACTCTTGATGTTTTCAGTTTCAGTTTGAGGAATAGTATTAGCTTGTTCAGCTTCTTCACTAGTGTCATTTACAGATTTCGGTACAACATCAGCTTCATCCTCTGACCATTCAGATGTTAAGCTTTCAATTTGTTCCTTGATGACAGGTTTTTCACAAATTTTTTCGTTGACATCTTCATTATTTTGCGGCTGTGCCACATTTTCTGCTGGCTCTAATGTACTTGGATCAATACCAATATGACGTGCGATATTTTCTATTGTTTCTTCATCTTCCACTTTCTTACTATGCTCTATATCCATATTGTTGCTAATTTCTTCATATTTTTCGGTGGAATGTTCTTCAGTAACATTGGAACTAGATTGGACTTTTTGGACTTCCATTATTACTTCTGTTCTAATTGTATTTTGGTCAGTTTCAACTGGTGATGGTGCTAATGTCTCAATCAAGGGATTAGTAATGACACTAGATTGCGGCTGAGATGAATTTGTTGAAATTTCTTCCTCCATTGGTACATCTGTGTTATTAGGCTCTTGAACGCACATCTCAGGTGGGGGTTCAGCATTCCTATCAGGTTGTTGTTCAATATTATCTATAACTTCTTTAAATGAATCGACAACCATTGGTTCACTGATGTTGTCAATTTCAGAAATTGTACTGACGGGTAATATTGTTGCTGAATCAAATGTAGTAACAGGCATTTCTTCAGGTAGAGCTTCAATATTATTTTGCTCTGAATTAATATTTACTACCTCACTATTTTGTGTGATAACTGTTGTTTCAGAATTTGCTAAATGTTCGGGAATAGGAACTTCTTCAACAACTTGTTGAGCTAATTCTACTTCAGGTAATTCATTCAAATCAGCATTCTCTTCAATCGATTGGGATGTTGTTGTATTTGTGTGCGAAATTATCTGTATTTCAGATGTTTTAAGCATTGGCAAAGTGTTTCCTTGCATCTCATTTTGCCAAGAACTGTCGACTGGTGCACTATTAATAACTTCATGAGTGCCGATGATCGGAGTAGTAGTAGTTACAGTCTCGTAATTTTGTGTTATTATCGCAGATGGTTGGACATACTGTGCTTCCATACTTTGTGAAGTGGTGATTAATTGATAATGCTTATTAGGATCATCAACAGGATGACTATAAACAACCACTATGTTTGAGTTGTCACTATTATTTGCTTCTGAAATATTAATTGGGTAGTTTTCTCTAAGTATCATCATATCATTTACCTGAGCATTGTTTAAATGAATTGTATCTCCAACCGTTGTATTTGGTGCTGCCAATACAGTCATGGCTTTGCTAGTTTCACCATTGTCAAATATAATGGAATGATTGGAAGATAGTAATGCTTTATAATCCTCATCATTTGAGACAACAATTTGTATGGGTTGATTTATGTTAGAGGGTTTCTTTAGTATTACCTTGGAAGGGTCAGTATGAGTATACTCATGAGTCGTTGACATTGTGGGTAATGTTTCCAAATGGTCATTTTGATAACTATCTGACATAAAGCTTGCATTTGTTTTTTCTTGTTTAGGTATTAATTGGAAGTCTGGCAAAATGTATTCGTTATTGTCTATGACTACAATTTCTTCTGTCTTTGATGTAACTGGGGATTGCATAAAATCACTCTTAAGTACAGTATTCCTTGTAACATTTCCCTTTTGATCGCTTTTTGTGGGAATTGTTTTGTTAAATCCAGAATTTAAGATCTTGCTTTTAGTAATAGGAGTCACAACTCTAGGCTTTTTTGCCATAATTTCAATATTGCCATCTGCATTTTGCTCAAGTTGGAAAGAAGTATTTTCAAAGTGGTTATTATCAAATGATGGAATTTCTACTTCTATGTACTTTGGAGATGGCTCACTTTTAATTTCTGAAGTAATCTTTGTAAATGGCCTTTCTTCATCAGAATCTTCAATAATACCATCATTTTTGGCAGACTGAAAATGATGTGTCTTAATATGAGCATACAAATTACTATCTCTAGAGAAAACTCTAAAGCAGTATATGCATTGTGGAGCTGGTTTCTTTTCTCCACTATATTTGTGACCAGTTTTTTGTATATGTTGCAGCAACAATTTGGTAGAGTAGAATGTGGAGGAGCAAACTGTGCATCGGAAATTTGTATTATCTGTATGGGATAGTTTGTGTTTTACTAAGAAGGCATCTGTTAATGCCACATAATTGCAGATATTGCATTTAGGAAAACTGAAGTTGGGCGGAGGTTCAACATCATGTTTAGTATACATATGATGAAGCAGATAGTTTCTCTTTAGAGATTTCAACCCACAATATTCACAAATAGTTGATACTGGTTTCTCGTTGTGCACTTCTACTAGATGGCGTCGATAATTGTAATAGCTAGTAAAGTGTAACGCTCTTCCAGGAGTTCCACAAATTAAACAGATCCATGGACCTTTAACATTTTCCGCCCCTAAAGCAATGAGACGTGCAGCTTCTTTAGAATCCACAACATCTGTTTCATAGGTGAAATCAGGTATTTCCGCTTTAGCTTTAGGCTTTGATTCCGCTTTTTTAGCCTTAGTAGGTGTATTTAATATTTTTAATTTTATATTTTTGTTACTTTTCACTAGATGAGGATACTTTTTAAGGACTTCGCTAATTATTTTTGCATGGTCCAAATTACTTGCCTGCTTATTATCTTTTGTCTCAATAGACATTTTTGGTCCATCATTAATTAATATTTGATCAAACAATTGGCTTGCATCTTTCTTCTCTTTACGGGGTGGTGGCTGAGCATCAACATGAATGTTCTCATTTATGTCTTCATCAAATATATTATCATTGGATAAAATTTTCCTACATTCAACAATATCCATAGTTGAGGTGCCAGATAAAAACCTCTTAGAGCCTGATGGTTCATCAAAAATCCTATTTTTCTTTGGAGAATAATATTTAGTTGTTTCAGGATGAACCATTAAAGGTTTAGATGTATATGATATGCTTGTAAAGGAGTTGTCAAAGATATTATCGTCATCTAAGTCTGCTGGTAGTTCATAACGTGTTGGCTTTGGGTCAGTTACCACTGTTTTTATTTTATCCATGCTTACAGGGAGATGGTCATAAATGTTTATCTTAGGGACCGCTGTTGGTTTCTTACTAGGGGGCACTTCAGTAGATGAATCAAATGCCTTTGCATATGTACGTTTTTTAGTCTGTGAACTATTAAGAGAGGTTGTAGCACTAGTATGCTTCACAATATCATTGCTTCTGCTATAACGTTTTCCATATAAATTCGATGTTTGTTTGTTTCGATGAGAATCAAGCAGTTTAGTTAAAACAGGCATATTCATTATAAGCGATGTTTGGTATAATTTCTCTAATGAATCCAATTTAAATTCTAATTGTCCGGTGTACATGAAGTTGATGATTGGGACGACAACATCGGCCTGTAAGTCGTCCGGCATCACCAGGCAATCCTCGTACATTTCGCATGTTCTCTCCAATATCTCGAAGTACTCCGTGCAGGCATTCAGAACTAATCTATGAACTTTAAGTTGAGCATTATCTTGGAATTGGAGTGTCAGATCACAATAATCTGTACGGTTAAAAAAGTGCTTCAACCTTTGAAGGAAGTATATTCCCCAGTTATCTACTTTCACTTGCTTTGTAGCGTCACTCATTTTTGTATTTTTAGACACATCACAGTTTCGTTAATTGCTGTAAAAGATAAAATTGTTACATTATTAAATGAACTAAGAAACTTAATATATCCAATTTATCTAGTTGTAAATATAAATATCCAAGCAATCGATCGTCCCCGACGCTTTGGAGAATTAACTTGTTATCTTGGGAACGGAGCTCCACTCATTACGAAATTAAACATGAATTTTCATTCATACAATCAAATTTTGCGCCAAATTATAAATGTTTATTTTCTTGAACTTACCGATAAAGTACATATACACTACGATTTCAATATTTTACATCACAAAACACAAAATTGCTGAACCACATTTGTTCATATTTGACAATGTATACGCAAGATGGCGGTGTATAACTGTATTAATATGTCTCAAGTTGCGTTGGTAGCTACGTCAATGCAGATACTTTTTTATTCTTAAAAACAATGTGTATAAGCTTTAATTATTTCAAAAAATTAGTCAATCTATGTAAAAAAAATACAAATCATTCAGCTAAGTGTATGTGAATATAATAGAGTTTTTCAATTTATAATAAAATAGAATCGGATAACTACATAACCTACAGCGCCCTCTCCTGCAGTACTGAATTAGATGGAACTACTAACAACTATTGATCGAAGGCGTCCCATTTTATTTTTGGAGTAGGACGTATAGAAAGAGATAGTGACGCATTGCGAGCAATGCATTAATTTGTAGTTATCTTTATTATAACTTTGTCGATTCAATGGCGATAGATGGCTCTGAAGTTATTTTTTAATGGATTTTGCGTCGATGAATTTATAAATGTAAATAAAGACCTTACCCTGTACCTATTATTTTTACAACATAGTTTCCACACTGTTGCCTATAGCACAAACCTATAATTAAGTAGATTTCTTACGAAAATAACTTTTGGACTGAAATAAATATGCACTATGGATATTTATTTTTTATTCAAATTTATTTTTTACATTATAGATACAAAATATAAACTTAAAACATACCTAACATAAAAAATAGTATTAAAGGCAGCAACTGGGTAAAAGGTAAACAATACTAAAGACATGTAAATTAATTATAAAAAGAAACGCCTGTTTAGAAAAGTTTATCGACTGTTTGGTTTGTATGCATTTTTAAAAAAAGAAAAATGATTTTGTGATATTCCCTTTCATGAAAAAATATATTAAACAATACAATTTCTAGAAATGCATGGGTAGGTAAAATTTCCAATCGATTCACACATTGAAACTACGTAGTGACGAAATTTTAACGCCTAACGTGTTAAGCAGCAAACGATTCCTAGAGATTAGAAACCCTATATTCTACCAGGCCACTCAGAAATTAAAAAAAAAAGATAATTTGTATGAAATAAAAATACATTAAAGATTTTAAATTTCTTTATATTTTTACCACCATAATGAAAATATCATGTATCGTGGAATATGAATATGCTGCAAGCCAATCTAGACGCCTGATGAATTATTCGAGTTCAATTAGTATTTATACCGTTTTTCTCTTTCAACCTAAAGAAACTGATTCCCATTGGTATGAGAGCATAAGCTCTTACATAAGTAAAGTCGTTTAAATTTCAAGAATGAATCAAGAAGCGTTTGTCCTTCGGCCGCCTTGAGGAAATAAAACGTAGTAAAAGTGAAAAATATCAATCAACAACTCAATTCGTTGATCTTGAGTTTACCACTGTTAAAATTACAATGTTCATTGTAATTATACTGTCTGGGTGTTTATTTATCACATTATGCATATGTATGTATTTACAAAAAATAGTATGTATAGGTATGTCTATCAGTCCTCTAGTTTCCATAGCTTAGCTTGGTTTGGGACTAGTTGGCGTAGCCTCAAAAGTCCTTCAATATTTTTTTATTTATATTCGTAGAGGTCCAATACAATCTGCAGATTGGATCGGCAACTGATAACGATAAAGTAAAGACTAAAGAGTCACCACAGATAATATAATACTATACTAAAGAGTTACCTTTGAGTAGGAGTTTTTTGAGCTATACACTTGACAACCTTGCCGATACACGGATGTAGGCATAAGAATGGTGCTATGATGATAAATTCAAAAATCAAAACAGATTCTTTCTGCGCCGTGGTTACGATAATGCAATAAGTGATTCATCTTGGAGTTATGGATATGAACAAGGAACAAAGCGCGATGCAATAGTATGAATGTTTCAATTAAAGCAACCTCTATGAAAATGAAACGTTCCAGAAGTGCAGGAAATATTTTGAACACGAATATTTTCTCCGTATTAGTATTCTTTAAAAAATTAGTTAAATTAAATATGGAACTAAAATTACAATAATTGTAAAAACACTAGCAAATACTTATCAGAACTTTGATTTATGATATTATTTTGGAAAAAATTATTCTAATTAGGAGTGCTATCGATCTATTAAATAATAAAAAAAATTAAAATACATGATGTTTATCTTTTTGCAATATCAACAGGTTCGATTCATGGCTATATGTACTCGTATGTAAATGAGTTTTTCATAAATCTAATGATGCAGTTTTTATTTCCGTCGGTAATTGGCCTGGAGACTCTTTTTAATTTTTTTTGATTATCAACATAGATTAGGTTTTAGTCCTGAGAGCCCATTTCAAAAATTCACTCTGTATATTAATCAAGTGCGATTTAAAAAGCAATAAAGCTAAGCGTTCACAGATCTTCATCATCAAAACTTCAAATCCCAAAAGATTTGTGCCGTATTCTTATTTCATCAACTTAAATTGAACAGGAACGTAGTAGCAATTTTTTTATTAATACATCCATATAACATTTTATTAAATAACTTGAAGCCAACTTGAAACACTACACAAACTAATACTAAAAAGAAAACATTCTAACGGATTTGACGACCATTTATTTTTTACATTCCTCTCCTCAGCATTTCATAAAATAAATTTATTAACATCATTGATATAGAAATTCAATATATTATAAAGTTGACCACGCTAAAACAGCGACTATTTCAGCATTGTTTCCTGTTTTGGAACTTTTAACTATTTTTATTGTTAATGATGTCAGCTATGTTAAAAAAGGTAAAATTTAAATGCATTCGTCATGTAGATTTTAACTAAATATAGTGCCTACATAATTACCGAGGCCGAAATTTCAGCTTATACTTATACATCATATCTCGAAAACTATGCATTTTAGTAGGACAATTATGAGGGGAAAGTACTCTTAATAATAGAAAATTTCACTTACAGAAAACATTATTATTTAAAGAAACTACATTTCAAGATTTTAAAAAATTCGTAGGTTTTTGTAAGTGTTAAACTATCTACTCATTCAATTTGTAAGACTAGATATCATAGTTTTTCTTTTATTTGATTTAACAAGTTTGATAAAGAGATTTCATCCTTATAATTGACCCTACCGATGGATGCAATAATAGTAAAGGGTTGTAATTTTCAGATATTTTAGTCGGTTCGATTCCTATGAGTGACAAACGAATTTTCGGAAATCTTTAAAAGCAGTTTCTTTTGTTGAAGGTAAAGGAATTGTTTCTTTGAATTGAACTTTCTATCAACAACTCATTAGGTACGAGTTACTTTCCTTCAGGTGGCATTGCAAAATTTCACCCTGTATATTAAATAACAATTCCATAGAGCTAGAAAATAAGATATGTTCAGGGTAAAGAGCAGAGTTAAGGTAGCTCTAATCTCCACCTAATGGGATCGACAGCGAAAAGATTCCGTCAAATTGAGAACCTCCTCCTTTTTTGAAGTTGGTTTAAAATCCTACTTAAATACAGAAATTTTTAATTAGCTGACCTACTCCGTGTCCGATTTTTTCATACCACAGAGTATGAAATGTGAGTTCTTTTTGTAAGATCTACCTCAGCAAGTCAGCAATCATCCTCCAAGAGATGCTTCACTACTTTACAGACGCCCTGTTTAAGTAACAGATTTTTTTTAATCTGTAAAAATGTAAGTGGTAATAAGATTTATATCTACAAATTGTTAAATCATTTTTGTTTGCTGTTATTTTAACTGTGCCCTACAGTTTCACTCGCCTTTCTTTCCCGTGGGATTTTCGGGATAAAGAGTATTCAATGTCCTTTCGAAATTTCCAAAATTTCATACATGATTTTAGTAAAGAGTACTATAGCTACTATAGTTTAGTATTTTTTATAACAAGCTATTCTTCTTGTACTTAATAGTGAGTCTCATAACTCGGTTACGATTCCAAAATTTGTCTCAAAAAGATTGTATCGAAACATTTAGTACAATCTGTACTAAAAACAGATAACAAAAAATGTTAAAAGCAGCCAAAATGGATTGATTCGAACAACAATACAGTCGTTAAAATTTTAGTCTTAAAAGTTACACGGCGATATCTTGGGAGATAATAGACAAGTTAACGTCAGCTTTGCCATTAATCTCGGATGACCACTCTGCTTCTTGACAATGTTGACTGGATGGAAAAAGAAGTATAAAGCAGGATTTGATTGGATCAGGTTTACCACGCCCAGCTTAGGCGCCGCCTACATCGCCTGGGAGGTTGGTTTGGAGTCAGTGTGGATCCGACCTTGGTGGAGGAAGCATTGTGTGAGGTGACGTCTGTACAAGTTTGGTGCGGCTTCGATCAGGTTTGTATTGCCTTTTGTGAATTTACTTTTTGACATTTTACTATGCGTTTTTTGCACGCAATGTTCGTTAGATAAATTTTAATTTATGTATTTATGTTTATTTAGTTTAAAAAACTATTGTTAGTAAGGTTGTAGGAAAAATTAAAAATTTCTCGCTTATTTTCGTTTAAGAATTAATGTTTAAGTTTTCTGGAGTTTCAGATGTACATAGAGTTGATAGAGATACCTTTTTTACATTTTTTTAAATTTATAATCCCTGTATAAAGTGTACACACATTTAGACATTCATAGAATACACAATTAGTTTGACATAAAAATATTTGAACAATAATTAAACCCAGCAGAGTAAGTCTAATAAAAATTCAGTTATTAGCTTATAATACCATACCTATTCATAAATTATAAGTAGGAGTTTTTAAAATACCTGTTTTCAACCTTGCTGTTTTATTTTTATATTATTTTAATTTAGTTTTCTTTAATATTTCATTAATATTGCCAAAATTAGAGATTAAGGCTTGTTGCACAAAATTTTTCAAAATAATAATCAACCAGGCCATAAGAAAACATACAGCTCATTAAAACCTCCAATTTCTCATTTTCATCACAAAACAAAACTTCCATCACGTCAAAAATTTAAAAGACATTTATTAGAAGTTGAATAATAGAAGAAAAATAATTTCCATTCGTGTCTATGCAAAGTAGACTTTTTTTACTCTGTGCTCAGTAATGGCCGGCAGAGTTTCCCGCGAAAGAACCGTGAAAAAGGGAGGGAAATGCACAATTAAATTATTAAGTGACAGCTGCCGCGGGCTTTTTGCTTGCGGTGAGAGTGGTTTCAGCTCGAATTTTAATACCTCGTCATTTTGCTGCACATTTTTAATATTGAGTTATGTAAATTGTACCTATGTGAGAATTTTCTGTTTAGTCGAAAATTTTTCTTTTGAAGAATGGATATTGGCCAGAGTAACTGAAATGTTAAATGTAATGTCGAAGATAAGCGAAATCGGTAAGGGGGTTAAGAATATAATGGGGGTCAAATAGCTGAATATTTGTCCGAGGATATCTGAGGTATGTTTGAGGTATGATAAAATTTCGTTCATATTTTCGGTGAATAGTATGAATAAAGAAAAATCTTGTATCGGTGGGAGTGTTAAAAGGCGAGAATATAGTATCAAATGAAAGGTGTTGATTTATTCATTACTTATAGCTGATCCGCACGGCTTCGCTCTCGTAGAATAACTACTCGTGGATAATGTAGCTTTGATAATTAATGGATAATGTAACGTTGCTTAGAATAGTGAAAGAAAGCTTAAAATCGCTCCAGTAGTTTTTAAGTCTATTTATTACAACCAAACGGACAAAGTTTTCCTCTTTCTTATATTAGTGTAGATAACGCGAGGTCTAGCTCGGGGCGGGCCACTAGCAACGATAGTTTCACGTAGTAGTTTCACAATATCGATAACAGGATTGCTTTATGGATTCAAAGTATCCACAAGATTTGAAAATCATTACAGATAGGAACTATTTGCAGAACCATTCGCTATCATTTTACATTGAACTAGGTAATACATAAAAATATTAATTTCGATCTCATTCAAACAATATAAATTTTTCCCCCAAAAATTAGATGAGCCAGTATGCAAATGCAGTGTCGGGAGAGAAATGCTAATTTCCGTGGGAGTGCTCTTCAAACTTTTTAATCTCATGTGACGTGTCCCCCTGTCAGGGGATGATTGAAGGCGGCTCATTTGTATTTTTTATCACTTTTTAATTTTCTTCCAATTTCCCCGAGTGCTCGGACTCCATTTTGTTTTTTACGTCTGCGCTTTCGATGGTTTTGTCGAGCATAAAAGACAATTATAATATAAAACTATCTGCATTGAAAGAGCCAGGTATAAATTTTTTAAAATTTGTAAAAAAACGTTATACTTCATTTAAAAAATGTGTTTCGAGGGGAGAAAAGGGAATAAATAATTTTTACTTTCTAAAATTTCTACTTTAACGTAGTTCAGCGAGAGCCCGATTGTTGTATATACAGGGTGTCCCAAAATTCAACGATAATACGGCACCAGGTGGTGGGCCTACTCATAACTACTTGAGGAAAAATAAAATAAAAATTCAATCTAACTTATTTTTTAAGTTATGAAAAGAAATTGATTTGCTTCAAAAAAATTTCACCTACTAAGACATTTTTTGTTACCATGTCCACAATTTTACTAATATTTCTAACTTTTCGTTTGTATTGGAAACTTAAGTAGCACTGCTATCCACCACAATCATTTAAATACCCAGAATGCATGTAGTTTTTACATAAAAAGCAATTGAAATTGTAGTTTTCTCTAAAATTTCGAAAGATTTTTACTTTCAGTCAACTTTGATGCATTGTGGTGTAAAAAAAATGTATAGTCACCACTATGGCAAGTCTTTTCAAAAGTTGGCGCATCTATTCAAGATTATAAAATGGTAAAATAACATAGGAAATCAGCCAGGACAACCATTATAACTATTTTTAACGAGAAGAATCAATCTTCATAAATTGTTAACATTAATACTTTTTACTGAGAAATTCCTAAATTACAAAAGATTAATTACTGTTTTCAAATTAGTACGCTATAATCCTTTATTTATTGTGCAAAGTTTCGTATTTTTGGCTTTGATTTTTGGGCTGGATTAAGCGATCTGCATACTGAACTGTACTTGGTATTATCTTGAACTCTGCTTGTGTGAACTGGACTTTTTGCATATTTTGAACCGTTTAGCATGCCGGTACCCTACACATCGTTGTAATACGCTATTATGCATCTCATTTATGGAGTAACTCTATGCAATGATTACGCTGCCAGCAATTTGTATCAAGAAAGGTACCCAAACGCTGAAAGATACCCTTATAATCGAGTATTTATTAATGTGCATCGAGCGTTTTCAGAGGTTGGTCTACCATCTGAAATCAAATCAATGATAAAAGATATGCACGACAAATAAAACGATCTTTTTTAAGCCGATTTCGTGCTTGTATTAATGCCGGTGGCAAGCAATTTTACATTTACTTTAATGTTAATAATGCAACAAAATAAATGTAAAATTGTTTGGTTTAATTCCTTCGACCTCTTTTAAAGAACAATTACTGTTTTGGCCTCATAGAAAAAGTTGATTAGTAAAAGTCGTTTTCAACTTTTTGCTCTTGCTTTACTCTTGCATAGACCTGTACGATTTTTATTGCTAGTTTTATAAAAGTATTTTACCATTTTATAATCTTGAATAGATGCGCCAACTTTTGATAAGACTTGCCATAGTGGTGACTATACATTTTTTTTACACCACAATGCATCAAAGTTGACTGAAAGTAAAAATCTTTCGAAATTTTAGAGAAAACTACAATTTCAATTGCTTTTTATGTAAAAACTACATGCATTCCGAGTATTTAAATGATTGTGGTGGATAGCAGTGCTACTTAAGTTTCCAATACAAAAGAAAAGTTAGAAATATTAGTAAAATTGTGGACATGGTAACAAAAAATGTCTTAGTAGGTGAAATTTTTTGAAGCAAATCAATTTTTTTTCATAACTTGAAAAATAAGTTAGATTGAATTTTTATTTTATTTTTCCTCAAGTAGTTATGAGTAGGCCCACCACCTGGTGCCGTATTATCGTTGAATTTTGGGACACCCTGTATAAATACAACAACTTTCTTGTTTGCAAGCTCACTACAACAACACGAACAATTGACATTCACTATTATGCTGCCGACGATTCTATTTTCGAAAATTGAATTAGATTACTAAATACCCCGCGTCTGAACCATACAGCAGTTTCAAATCAACAAAATTAAACAGGGAAAACTTTCTTGCTTAATTATAGAGTAAAAATGGATCCCATGCTAGAGTCCGGTAGACAAAATCTACAACGAGTAATTCGTCTCTGTATACCACACCCTTGCCCTTGGTCAACCAGTGTCTAAATGAAATAGATACCTTCAAATGCAATTTCATTGTTAATTCTCCATTTCTATTGTAATTCTATATCTAGTACAGATGTGAGATATTTGATAAGCGAAAATACAATCGTACAATGACATTTATATGAATTCATTTTTTATTCATCATCATCCTTTTTAAAAAGTTATTTTATTTTTCGCAGTTATACTTAGATATTTAGCAAACAGTTTTGTAATAATATAAGTTTTTCTTTTTTGTACATACCTACCTGTAATTGGTTTATACATCATACCTTATGAAATATACATGTTTCGATTTATAATAACTCTAAGTTTTTATGTGTACCTACACTGTTGGTATGGTTATTAAATAAATAAATAAATCATTTCATTATTTATTAACATCTACTCTTTTTTATTCAATTGTTACTTTGAAACAATTGGGGTAATTTTGTGCGGAACAAGAATTCAAGATCTTTTAAAAAATTTTAAAAAGCTTTAAGGTTTAACGAAATGAGTGGATATAGGTGTTATAACTTAATACAGACTACTAGGTATTATATGCTACATCATAGAATTTTACGGTAAAGGTTTTTGTTAGCAGTCTTTTAGAGAGAGTTATGATGGATGGTCCCTTTCCCTTTTTGCAAACAATTATCGGTCTGTACTTGTATAAAATAATATACTCTATAGGTATCATAATTAAAAAATAGCTTTTTTTAGCGAAAGAAAACAAAACTTATTTTTCACAGTGGCTAATGTTATGTCGCAAAAAAATGTGGAGCAACGATCAAGCGGCCCTTTTGTGTAACCAAAATATTTCCTGTAATGATAAATGGTATAATATGTGATAAATAAATAAATAAATTTCGATATTCTCTATCGTGCGCCTGAATTAAACAAAATATCATATCTGTTAATACCATCAGTATTTCCTATCATAATTTCCTTGATCTTGAGACCTCAGAAGGGGAAGACTTCTATTATCTTGGCTAACTACTTGGCATTTTAATAAATTGGAAGGCGCGACAAATCAACTCCATTCGGTGTGTGAATGTGCCGTGACCACCACTTGTGACATTTGTGGGCCCCTTCATTTGTTTGTACTAATGTTTCTACAAATAATATGCAGGATATTCTTTAGATATTCTTTTAAGAGTAGTCATAGTGTTTAAACAACGGTATACTGGACTTTTAGTATTTCGCTTTATATTTGATGAATACATTAGCATATCATTATGCCAAAAATAGTAGTTACATGATCAATTTTGGAGGAATCGGCCTATCTACAAGTAGCAATTTGTGGTTTCGTTTTCACTTGACTTCTTCACATCTTAGAAGCAAACATTAATGAAAAGAATATAGCCCTTTGTAAATAAAAGACAATGCAGTAAAAACTCTTTTTCAGTACTTTCTCACAAATGAGATTTTTTTAGTTTGATAAATAAAAGTTGTATGATTCAATTCACAGTTAGAAACCAAAATCAGTGATCAGACTGTGCCCCTTTGTAAATAATACGAGGTTACGTAATATAATTATATCGCGAGGGTCTCACCCTACGATTTTTAGCGGTTTTGTTCTGCCACTAATTTCATTCGATAAATACGTGTACAGCTTATGATTATGCCTTGCATCGCGTCAAATTGCTAACAACGTTATACGTTTGACATAGTGATTATAGAGTATGATGAAGGATATTGATGGTGTGAAAATAGTGATATTTTTAAGCGTGTAGTTCGTTGTATATGAATAGTGTTTTTTAATCATTTGGAGGATTTTGTAAATTTTTATTGTTACGAAAATGAAATATATAAATTTGAATTTTGAATTAAAAAGAAACCTAAAGGTAGAAATCTAAAAAAACACATTGTTAATACATTACTTACGGAGGTTTGGAATTTGAAAATCGTGCCGATAATCACTTCCACTTCAACGTCTGAGAGGGGTTCGTTTCATTTAGATTTTTAGGATTACCACACACCACTGATTTTCATTCAAGAACAGTATTTAAAAATGTTATATTCTTGCACATCATGTAACTTTAAAATAATAATTTTACTCCCAAGAATTATTTATAGTAATCTTTGTTCGAATGTTAAAAGATGTTAAAGCAAGCGAGCAATTTTTATTTGAAATTCCGCCATTACCAGTGTTTCTTAACTGTAAAATAACTCCCCTTTCAAAGTTGCCACAAAATCGCGAAGGTGGTAACAAAGGACAAATTAACGGGAATCTCTTTTAAAAACAATTAGGCAATAATGAAACGGATCCCAGTTGACGGGCTTTAATTAGCATCGGAACAGCGGGTGGTTTCAGTAATTCCGATATCCCCCTGCGTCTTTCAAACAAATAAAAGTTGGATTAAAACTCCCACTGTTTGGAATCGACGTGATGAGATTGCTTGTTATTTTAATCTGGATGAAGTAGACGTTTTTATGTCTAATAGGACGTTTCGTGTAGAACATATCGATTTGGGACATCATTAATTATTATTATGTCATTTACACTGCTACGCTGCATTTGAATGCAGCGGTGCTAAGTAACGAAAGATTGAAACACATTAGTAGAATTTCCTTTTAAAGACAAGTCAGTTTTTTCCCTCTTAAAAGTAAAAAATAACTTTTATTTTATTTTTGTTGAAATCTATACTAAGTCTATGCCTTAACCTATTTGCAATTCAACAAGATTTTGTACAGGTTATTCAACTGTCGTTATGTAACTTATCGTTAGTTACCGTTTTCTTAGCAAAGTTTTAAATGTATTTTACTGTTTCGAAAACGCAGTACACGTTTTATTTCTTTTAACACTACTAACAAGGTTCAGATGTATTAAATATTTCCTCTTGTAAAATATACTTACCTTCTTCTGTTGATAAATTGAGTGTAATAATTAACTTGAAAAGCTTGCAGCGGCCATATTGTTTTTCTCCAAATAGCGACGTCTTGGGGTGGAAAGAATAGCGCTAATTAATCAAAAGTCGCCATCCACTGATTTCCATGGAGACAGATCCATAGACTAAAGACTATAGAGATCGCCCGCGAACTTCAGCTAATGCTTTCCTTTGTGGAACGACAATCATAGCGGATTGAATTTTTGTTTGCTCGCATTTTGGTTTTATTAAACATCCCCCTAGCAGCTTGCGGTTAGTCGTAATCCCTCTGAGATTAATGTTTGCACGGCCATTGAAGCACGCGTTTTGTTCTTTTCAACTTTTAAGTGAACGGATTATGAGGATTTCATTGGACGAATGATGGCGAAGGAATGTGGATTTGCAGAGATCCGAGGTAATCATTGCAACGTTTCGATCAGAATTGGCTGGCTTTTAACGAAATTTTTACCTTTTACAGAACTAGTTCAACCGAGAGCTTTGTTTAAAGAACCAATAACAATGTATCAAATTCAGAGTTTGTTTGTTCTTACGCATGAGAATTTTGATGAACATTGCTATTTATTCCAATCTGAGTTTAAATATAATGGCACACGAGTCCTGTTAGAATTCTTGCAGTGGTTCCACATATTCGGTATCAATGCACATAATGTCAATGTGACAATATATTTTATACTCCTAACAAGAAATTGCGGGGTATTACATTTTACCTTACGCACCCGTAAACATAAATTTTAACTATCCAAGAATAAGCAATACCACCGTATGTTTGTAAGTCGCTCGGCAATATTAAAGGCGAGATTTATGCGCAGAAAGTTTTTAATATTTATAGCCGTGCAATAAATTGTTAGCGACGAGATTTCGTGGGGACGGGTTTATTATTTCCTTGTTGGGGGAGAATCAACAAGTTTCAAGTTGTTTTTACTTTACGTTTTGATTTAAGATATGGCATCAATATTTAACGATGCTGCTAGTCTTTGTTGGTAGGGTTATTACAAGCTTTGAAAAAGTTGAGTGAGACTATTGCGGTATTACCCGCGTAAGTTCTAATCCCGTGGCAACTCCGGTATTAAAAGTGGCCTATATGTTATTCTATATAGGTAACGGACTTTTATATATACCGAGTTTCACCATAATCCGTTCAGTAGTTTTTGCGTGGAGGAGTCACACACATACCTACATAGATACATCCTCACAAACTTTCGCATTATTATATGTAACAGAGAACGTTATATAGTTTTGGAGTAAAAGAACGATCGATTAACATTTAACAGGTACATCCATACCTGATAAATATATGTGCTTATTAATGAGTAACAATTTGTAACATTCTCATATAAAATTAGTATGTAGAGTGGTGACACATATACCCACCAACGATTCATCCAATTCAAACTTCAAGTTATCAATTTATCATAAGACCCTTACAAATTAGTTTAAAAGCGTTCCGTTACACTGCGACTTACAATCATTATTAACAGACAGTTTCAGATTCGATTCAAAGATGAGTTTTGAACGTGCACTTTAGTTAAGAATAAAGTGGCTATTAAATATATTAGTGTCTACATTGACATTATAAATAAATAAAAAAAATAAATATTCCTGGACATTTAACACTACGTCTTCTAGTCCCAAACTAAGCAAAGCTTGTACTATGGCAACTAGATAACTGATAGACATATTTAAACACATTTTTTGTAAATATATATATTATAGATAGATAAACAGACAGACAGTAGAGATTTACAATGTTCATCATATCATCATTTTCTACTGGTGGGGATCGAACCCACACCCTTCGGCGCAATAGACCATTGCCACATCCACTGCGCCAATCGGGTTGTCATTGTTTTTTTCTTTTCTTTTGTGGTGGCATGACCCGTGACTTATTGCTGAGTAAACAATTTTTCAATAGATATAGTGAACGAAATTGCAATTCAGATTCCTTATAAACTATCTTAAGATCTTTCCATCTTACAATCATTATTAGCAGACAGAGGGAAGATTAAGACTCGGTTTCAAGATCAGATTTGAATGGTCTGTGTCTTTAGTTAAGACTTGTAAGATTGCCCTATTATGTTGGTGTGTATCCGTCATAGATATTTTTTGTTTTATGCATTAAATGATTTCTATCACACCCCTCACAAGGTTCTGATAGAAAATCAGTGTCGTATGTACACTGCACGACCGTTAACTTTATGCTGAGACAAGAGCTTTTCAATGGACATATCCATTAAATCGTATATTACCTTTCTTACCGGTTCTTGCCGGTAGAGACAGCCTTCCTAATCGGTGATAAGTAAATAAATGTATAAAATATGTATATAAGTAAATGACGTTCTAAGAGCGCATCGAAGGAGGCCTATTTGGAAAATGAACATTCTGTTTTTAACCTTAAGAAGATAAATTTATTATAAAAACTGCGTTTTATGGTCATTTATATAAATATGTTACTCTTTCGTACTCTACCAACTGTTACAGTACTACATATCTGTGAACAGTTCTCATAATTTTGAATTGCGCCAAATAATCAATTTATCAAAACGTGTCCAATTCAAATCCCTTACAAATTACCTTAAGATCGTTCCATTACACTGCGAGTGACTTACAATCATTATTAGCAGACAAAGGGAAGGATTAAGATTCCGTTCCAAGATGAGACTTGAACGGTCTGTCTCTATTGTTGTGTTTAACGGACAGACAAGTGCCTTCCATTTCCTAATTAAAATTCATTCAATGACAAGTTTGGTATTTGGATTTAAAGTATTGCAGAGGTATTATATACGTAGTTTTGATGCTACCTCAGCTTAGCGATTTGCTCAAACACGAAATATATCGGTAATGCAAAATACATAATAGAATAGAATCTAATTTCTTAATCAAAAATAACGTCAATATTAAGAACTTATTAATGTTATACTAGCGGTGTCCTGCGGTTTCACAGCGCAGCGTATACTTACTTCTATGGCATTGAACCTGCCAACCATGATCCTTTTTTTTAAACCCCACCGGTTACTATAATTGTAATAAGATATATTACTTTTGTCATTTTAAGCCATGAAATATACCTTTAATAAATGCAGACTTCTCATTCTTTCTTTCATTCAGTAGTTGTGACCTGATTCACACAAATCAAAACTTTCCATTTATCATATTATTAGAAAAATGCGCAGATAAATGCAGAAATCTAAATAAAAAATATTACATTCCACACTATTAGTACTCCACAACTTAATACTTCCGTCATCTAGGGTACATTAAAAACTCCACACCGTTTGATGTCGACATTCCCTTCCCGACACTCCTCTATTGTTCCTGGGGTGACAAGTGGGTACATTAATTCAATTCCACTATTGCTTTACTATGAATGATTTGATGCGATAGGAGTTACATCTCGCCATCGTAATTTTGTGACAATGGTTTACTGTATATTATGAATAGCAATGAATTAATTCTTAATATTAATTGATACTAACTTACAAAATATTATGCCAACATGTTCTATTGGGAGACACTATTCACTAAAAATTGTATGCTTGATAATTTAAAAGAATTGAATACATTTTTTTCTAAAAGTCATCAGTGGTCAACGTGCACTAGTCGAATATTATTTTGTTTAAACATTGATTAAAACAAAAATGATATGCATTATGTTACACGCTTATGTGATTTTATTGGATAAATCGGATGTAATTTCACATTAATCTATAGTTTTTAAACTAGATAGGCACATCGAAGTTAAAACACTGTTCGAAATTTAAATGTGAATCGTTTAAAAACCAGAATGACGATGGTTTTAAGTCATTCAGCCAAGCGCGGTTGACTGACATCGTGTGGATGTAGCGCATGTACGTATAGATGTTTAAAGACATGTCCACACATCCCCGCGCCAAACAATGGCTTTCAGTCCGTTCCCGCAGCCGCTATTGTCACGGGATTCGCTCGGTTCCATTGTGAATGCACTGTTTTAGAGCGCTGGTTAAATTACATGTACATTTTTATGGTTTGAATGATTTCAAATGACTGCGATGCTGTTGAGAGGAAAACACTTTGCTACACTACATGTTGTTACTCTTAAATGTAATACATAACGAGTAAAGTGTAGGTATTTCATGATGAGCCATTTCACTTTAAGTGGTATTTTTATTGCAAGATTGAAATATAACACATTAGTATTTAAAATGTATCATTAAAAGTTACCATTGCTTTTTCGCAATTCGCATTTTAATCAAGATTGTTCAATATGAAATAGTTCACAAATCCACCAAAGAATATGTAAACATAAGATTTTAGAATCGAGTAAGGGAATCCTTCAGTCGCAGACTTATAATATCAAACCGACGCATGAAGCTGGAGCGCCAGAACAAACATAAGATTTAATTTAGTTCTCACCGTGTTTGTTTACTTCATTTGTGGGATTTAGTCAAAGTCTGGCACATTTCGGCTAAGTTCATTGTATTTTGGACTAGCTGATCCGCGCGGCTTCGCTCCCGTAGCATAATGTTATAATATATATATAGTCTACCTTTACTCCCTCGTTGGTCTAGTGGTTGCATCTTTGACTACAGATCGAGGGGTCCCGGGTTCGATTACCGGGTGGGGCCAAAAAAATGTTATTAGGATTTTTCTGACAAAGAAATCATAGTAACAGCCCTGAGTTTGGAAGTTGGCGGTGTTGGAACACCCCCGTACCTCGGAGAGCACGTAAAGCCGTCGGTTCTGCGCCTGATCTCTCCGGTCGTGTCGGTCTGCCGTCCCATCGGGTTATGAGAGTAAAAGGAAAAGAGAGTGCACCTGTGTTCGCGCATACACTTGTGCAATATAATATCTCCTGCGCAGTTAGGCTAGTCTCTGTTGAGATTGGCCACCATGGCCGAAATCGGTCTGGGGAGATATTATAGTCTACCTTACTCGTGGATAATGCAGATTTCGAATGGTGAACGAATTTTTAAAATCGGTTCAGTATTTTTTATTTTTATTTAAATTTAGATAAGAATATACATTTCTTAAGAATACCATCACTGTCCTAGAATCATTAGCCTGAAAATATTAGTAGTTAGGCCAGACAGGTTTTATATAAAGAAAAATCAAGATACCATTTCCAAACTCATTGCACATTGTATAGATAAATTCATCTACAAAAACGCGCCAATATATTCTTCTCAATCGTTGACAATACATATATGTGTTATATGTATGCAAGCTTCCGCTTGTGTGAAGTTTTATAGGTACACACTCATTACCCATGTGTGCACA
Organism: Phoebis sennae; assembly: GCA_001586405.1. Taxonomy (NCBI): domain Eukaryota; kingdom Metazoa; phylum Arthropoda; class Insecta; order Lepidoptera; family Pieridae; genus Phoebis; species Phoebis sennae. The sequence continues at coordinate 204,731 of LQNK01000201.1, read as the reverse complement.
TGCACACTTAAATAAATAGACTAATCAGGACAAAGTATTGCGATCACATTCCAAATTTCCAAATTCAAAAATTGGTGAGACGCAGATATTTATATCACTCAATCAGACTCTAGTTTAGTATTCGATACAGAATGGTATACACGTATTAGCTTTGAACATTTTGTTTATTTGCATAGCTCCAAGGGAGTGCGGTGATGGAGCGGTACACGTGAACACACTCAGATCCGCGGGTATTGAGTGTGACAAGATTTTTGTAATGGCATGAGTGTAGTATTTTTATTCTGTATACCGAGTTGTAAAATTTTTAGATGCTTTACTGTGTAAGAGGGTAAAAACCAAAATAAATGTTTAATGATAAAGAAATATGTCGGATTCAGTATGAATTTTTAGTCGAGAGACGTATTCAAGGAGTTTCGATTCTTTGATAACTGAAATATTTTTTCAATAACTGTATATTGTGTGATCATAATAATTAAAAATGAATCACTAAAATGTATGTAGGCGCATAATTTCAGAGGGACTACCGAATTAGATAAAACTTTCTATAAGTTTAATAGAAAAGGATCGCGTTTTTTTTCATATTATTTCATTCGTGTAAAGCCGGAGCGCGTAGTTAGTAATTAATGGAAGCCTTGGTCAGTGGATGGACCCATTTGTGTAATTATGAAGGGGACATTTGAAGATGAGATGAGTTACTATAAGGAGTATGGCATCTAGAGAATAATGTATAGTTACGATTTTTATTTTATCTTCTCTTGGTTGATGTAATTATTAATGCGCATTTTGCTTTTTAAACAAATGGGTATATCACATAATTTACTTTAAGACATACACGTATGTTAAAGGTTTTTAATGGATTGTTTAATGGAGTTACATTTTCGTCAACAGTCAGCCATTATCCCTTTGCATTTACACAATCCTACAAAATTTTAACGGAAAAAGTACAAAAACGAAACGTCATTTAAAACCATTACGTAGACCATCTACGCCGCTACGCCGTAGCTACCTGCTCCGGCTACAATAAAGTAACTCGGGAAACACTAACTACGAAATGGATAAATAATGGATGCGGTATTATACAATTATGAAATGAAAAACAATTTGCGTTTACCTGTTGCAATTATGATGTTGCAACGTAATTGTGATGTCACCAAATGCATTTTAGCTTTGTTTAAATTTCTACTCAATCTCACTGTAAAGGAAAGCAGAAATGCATGTATAAGCATAAAGTTTTAATTTCCTTTTAGAGATAATTTCAAAAAATGTCGATTAATAATCAATCTTCATATAAACGTTATTATAAATACTTTTAATATACAAAAAGCAATTTCATTGTTCACATGTACCAGCCAATTTGTATATTGTTTTACAGTATTTTACCAAAATTTACAATATTTAAAAGGCTTATTTTGCGCTACATTATTCTGTAAAAAATATACAAACAATAAAAAATTGTATAACAATAGTAACAAAAACATTTTGAAAGAGTAGCTCTGTAACGAATAAGGTTTATAATTTATATGGTTTTTTATTACGTGTCATTTCATTTTTAAAGAACTTACAATGGATAAAGGCGCACGAACAGTTAATAAAAAATATTAAAGCTTATTTATATTTTATACCTCAGCGTGCCTTGCTTTGACGTAACATAGACGACAGTTTGCTTTTGTATAGAGATACGATAACGCTTTTATTAGGCGCACCGAGAAAATAAAATAAAAGTCTCGCGACTACCTCGTAAAATGGGGAAAACAGTGAGAATAAGTGACGGGTGTAAATATACATTGTATTATGATTACGTAATGTTCGCAATAAATATGAAATTTTGAATGAAATGATAACTTTTTGACAAAATATAATCGACTTCCTCACACTGAAAAGTAGAAAATAACTTTCATTTCTGTTTTGAAATGTATTATAAGATCAATTTAAATTAAAAATAGGTACAGACACTGAGCCTTTACCTATTTCTCATTTAACAAGATCTTGTATTGACTTTGAATAGATTTCAAAAATATAAATACAACTATCGACGTAGCAAGATTAATAATGTTCATGAAAAAATGAAGGAGATCGATAGATTTCTCATTATCTGTTATATTTTATATTCAATCATTATTTATTCATTTAAGATATAAAGAGATACCTCTATGCCTGTGCTTTATTCAAAAATTACAATACATTAAAACCTATATGTGTGTATATTTTAAGAGCAACGTCACTCTGTAATCTATTGATCAATGAATTTCTCAAATGAAATAGATAATTTCGTAATAAAACATGGTTCGCTTATAAGGGGTGTATTAATTAATGAGAACTGTAACTTGTTAGTTCTGTAATTACGAGCGTCTTCACAGGATTCACCGAGCATACATAATTAACAGAATCGTGTGATAAGCATGTGGTGTTGATGATAATTAGGAAGAGGGCTGGGTTATTTTGTGTCACCTAGACATGTTTGTTTATGGTTGTCTTATCTTGGCTATTTTTTGTTATAAATATCATATCTTATAGATTTTCTCTTAGAATTTCTCTTTTGAAAATACTAAAGATATTTTTAAGTAATACCTACTTCGATAGCTATTTGATCGAAGTATTCGATCTTTTGATTTTTTGTTAGTTTCTTTTTACAAAGGCGCATTTTTAGTTTTCTGTTTGAATCAATGGAAATTAAATAGGACAATCACAGATGTAATAAATTATAATATTAAAATAAGCTCTTTTTTTTCCTCAAAGATACGACCATAATCATTTTCAATAATTCGTTAGAGAGTCATTGAGTATATTTATTTAGCTCATGCTATAATCGTAATCGATTCAAAGATTGATATAATAACGTCCCACGCTTTTCAAAGCAAAACAAATAAATTATAAAAAAAAATATTGAAATAAACTGATTTTTCCCAAAGGCGCGCACAATAATTCTACATTAACAATCATTCGTTCGAGAGTCATTACATTCGTACATTCCGTTCATGTTATATTCCAAATCGCTCCAGAGATCTGTTAAGGAAATTGGCTGCGGCTTTACGTCTCACTGATAATGGAATATCAATGTCATTTATTTTTTCCTTGGTTACTGGTTTTATTAAATTTTTGCACAAATTTTTATTAACTGTTAAAATATCATGTGAATTGTTTTCGAATCTCATATTTAGCATTTCGCATACAACATTTCAAAGTTAGAAAGTTCGTTAACAATGATGATGTATCATGTAACTAGTCAAAAATCAAATTCAATTTAAATTTTGTATGGAAAAACAGAAATCCGCTCTCTAATAAATGTTAGTTGATTTTTATTTGCATATGCACATCGATCCTCGTGTAAAAAGAATACAATTCACTTTTATTCCTGTTGCCAGTGGCTGTTACATTGTTTCGATGTTTTTCTAACTTTTTCTGGCACATCGGGTTTGTTTAGTCTAATGACATCTGCATGTTTCACAAAATAACATAGCATTGTGTTAACTATGCGTGTAGTAGATATTAGTGACAATGGTCTTTTATACAAATGTCCAACAATGTGTAGTAATGATTTTGTTTCATAGTAACTTGTAAATTTCGAATAAAAAGTAGATTATCTTTCTTCAAATAAATACAGATAAAAGATTATCTTTCGAACAATGGTGGAATTTATTTAAAAATATTGACGGTTTTTGTCAATTTTAGTGCAAGAAGGACGTTCTAGAATATATTGTTTTAAAATGTTTAGTCACAGGTTTGTGAATTTAATTTACTTCCGATGATGTTGGGATCGAAATTTTTCTTGTCTTGCAATATAGAGAGATTGTTTAATGTCTAATTTATCAACGCCTAGTAAAATAAGGCAACTCCTAGAACAGACAATGCCACGCCATAAATCACAATGTTTCAGCCGTCTGTCTGCTAAAGTACACTCGGTCGGATAATCGGGTACGTTTAAAAGCTGTCACCGGCTTAGCTCCCCCCTGGGGGGCACTTCACGTGCGTTTTGACGCGATTATCATACCCCGCCGGTATCTGAGCGCAATATTGTTTGCGGGACTGAGGAGAAGGAGGGATGGATGTGGCGCTTTTTAATTTTATTAGTCTGAGGGAATAATTTGTATTGTGGCTTGAATTTCTATAAATGTCGTTAACATTTCTACTGAGTACTACAAGTTCTTGTATGCTGATTTGCAAAATTCTGTAAACTTTTAGCTCAACACCATTTTTTAGGATTCTCCATCTTATTATCGAACATAACGAATTTAGAAAATTCTACTTTATACCTAACTATTAACTTTCTGATGATCATTTTTATTTCATAAATACACTACATGTACAATGAATATTTTTTATATCGCGATTTAGGTACTAAAAAGTATTTAATACAATAAATTGTACAAAACTATATTTATATAATATTCAAATAATAATCAATACATATAATAAAATCGTAGCAAGTCAGAATTTGTACATTGAATATATTCGGAAAATTTTAATACAGGGCGTTAATATAAGGGATACAGAAGGCAAATCAATATTTATTTTCTTTCATGTCTGTCTGTCTGTCTGTCTGTCTGTCTTTCCTTTTTTTTTGAACATCTACTCCTCCAAAACTACTGCATGGATTGAGATGAAAATTTACACAATTGCTGATTATATCATAGGCTAATATAATATGTATGAAAATCAAAATATAATTGTATAAGTTTTAAGATACCTACACAATAATATAATGTGGTTTTAACAAAAATTCGTTACTATTATGTAAAGAAATAATAAAACAAACCCAC